>JAIXMR010000149.1:0-41851 GCA_025677835.1 Sporodiniella umbellata | reverse complement strand
GTGTAAATGACGAATCAACTTTTCTACACCCGGCAATAGTTTGGAGTGAGGAAAGAGATCTTCTTGAATCACTGCTGTCATTTGAATGTATTCAGCAGTTGTCATTGGCAACTTGTAAGTAGCCACCACCATAGCGGCTGACTTTACCATAGATTAGCCTATCTCTCACTATTTTTTTTTTTTTTTTCCAGTATTTACCTCGTCTCCCGTTTTACCCATCAGTTGACTCTTCACTTCCCAAGAGAATTTAATGCCGCCTGCGTATTGATCGAGTATCTGTTGCGTTACTTCGGTATAGACACGCTCGGTATCTAATAGAAGTCCGTCCTTTATGAACGATTTTAGTTAAAACATATACTTCCAATGGCTCTTTTCTCTGTTAATTTTTATATATATAAAAAAACCGTATTTTTACCATATCGAAAATACAGTGGGTGATTTCAGTCATTGTCCAAATCGTTGGTTTAGAAGCAAAAAGAAATGAACAAAACAAGTCCAAATCCCTCTATAAATCTAGTCAGTCACAACGCGTCAGAAACCCAGACAGCGCGTAATGACCAATCACGTCTCTCTGTTTCCCTGCCAAAACTCCGAATGACAATAGCGTGGGATAACGGATGGATTGCTAATGTTTTAAACAATCCAGTAAGGGTTTCCATGCCATTCATGGTTTGATTTTGTTGGCTATAAAGAAAATACATCGCTTTTGACTGCCAACTTTTCCATTTTCTTTTCTTGCATTGCAAATAATCATACATACATCAATCACCTTGAGCCATTGTCAACTTGAAAAGTAGGTGTAACAAAAGATTGGCTTGTTTCATGCGTCTCAGGAGTCTTTTAGTTTTTACAACCAAAAGAGAAACATGAGGTGTCTTTGTTTAGGAGCGATCGATGGTTTTTTTTTTTTTTTTTTTTTTTTTTTTTTTTTTGGAAATGAAAACCTCGAGTATTATCAACGCACGTTTCTTTGTTTATATACTAACAGTACGTGGCTACATAAGTAAGCATACGTCTTCCAGCAGGCATTTTATAGTTAAGGGGTTGATTCATCCTTTTATTGTATAAAAGATCACTAAAACGTTACATCTACACAGTCTTTGGAATGTTGCAAAAAAAAAAAAAAAAAAAAAAAAAAGTTCTACTTCAAAGTGAAATCTTGCTCTTGATTGAATCCGTGCTATATTTCGTACCATAAAAGACTTCAACGTCATGTTTTTAGTCTAGCCCTCCTACAAGTATGCAAAAAAAAAAAAAAAGCTGTTAGGAGCTTCTTTTATAAAGTAAAGAAATAGTGTCTTGTTTCTAATAAAGATCATAAACATGGCATAGCTTATGGAAACTTGCCGCTATTTTTTGCTTTTTTTTTTTTTTTTTTTTTTTTTTTGGTTTTTGTTCTGAGATAATAGTCAATGCGTGACTTATAACTACCTCATTGGCGCAAAGCTCGCGACAAACTATGATGGGATGCAGCTGACTTTTATTTTGCCCTTTCTGTTGTTAAATTGAAATGTCCCTCTCTTTCTCTTTTCTTTTTACTTGTGCGTATATATATATATCTATATATATATATATACAGTACCTCTACATATTTAGCTCTATACTATAGAAACACATACACACACATACATACATATATACACACACTTATATTTACCTTTGTATATACATATATACGCAACATACATATTATAGATAACTCTATACAGGCATACTGTATATATAGATATATACATACATATATAGATAAACTTTATATACATAATTGCCTTTGCTTTGATTTATATAAATATACTATGTATTATGCTTTTGAACCAATACCTTTATGTACCGACCCTGCGACATTACAAGAGCATTATTTTTTACACAACATGACCACAGAAGATTGTTGGAGTGAAAGACGGAAATTCATTTCTGGTAGAATTTATTTTGCTGCAACCATATTCAATGCCTTTTTCATTTTGCTTACAACTCTATTATTTATTTATTGTGCATCCACTAAAAAAAGTAAAAAGCTATCATCACAGGATGATGTCAACTCCAAAAACCGGCTAAGGTTAATTTGGAAACGCTATTCATTACAAAAAAAATCGGTTGCGTGCACCACCTTAGGCGCCTTTGGCCATTTGCTATTCAGCTCCAGTTTTTTTGCAGCACAGGCATTCAATCCCACCATTGCCTGCTATTTGGTTCTGTACGGTTCAGTGGTTGGATTCTATACCTGGATGTTTGCTTACTGTACAAGAGCTTACAGACTTAGATACCTCTATGAGCTCAACCAATTTAAATTCAAATACTCACGCATGTCAGATGAAGAAAAGTTGTTGTGTCTCAAGGACAAAAAGTACAGATGGTATACTGTTCATAACCAGCGAAAACCGAAAAACGTTTTGCGGACTCCTTTTTTAATCTATGGTGTGTCCATCATCATCATTCTTGCAGTCACTATACCATCACAGCAGCATGCCATTCTTGTTTTGCATCGTTGTGACACCACCTGGGGTGCCTATGCTCTCATGGGCATGTTTGGCTTCTTCATTGTTGTTCTGATGCCTGTCATCTCCTATAGTCTAAAGAACAATTCGGATGCCCATGGGATCAAGACAGAGCTCTGGATGATTTCTTTTATCGGACTACCTCTCTTTTTACTCTATGCTGTTTTTTTCTTCAAGCTTTCACCAGCTCAGACCAACCCTCGGCTCTATATTCATCGTGTGTTTGCTCCTGCCAATTGGGTGGTCTTTTTCACCGCATTGGCTCATCTGGTCTCGGTCGTGATTCCCCTGTTAGGCTACCTACCCCTTCAAACCTATAAATTCAAAAAAATCTTTAGCCGCTATCGAAAAGGCAGCGTGTCTGAAAACTTTGATATCGGTGGTGGTGCGCCCAGGCCGATTTCTTCCCTCTCCTTACCACTTGAACATACCATCGAATGCCTGGAGCGTTCATTAGCAGACCCTTATTTGATGAATCAACTTCAGGAACATGCCATACGGGATTTCAGTTCTGAAAATCTATTGTTTTATGAAAAGTTTTTAAGCTTGGAAGAAAAATTAAGAAACGAATACAACATATCCGATCGTCACTATCCGCCCTCCTCTTCAGACTCCCCTGAAGCTTATCATCTCTCACAACCCGTGCCAGATCATCTGTTGCCTGAATGTGTCGAACTCTACGAATCTTTTGTTCGAGAAAGCGCTGCATTTCAAGTCAATATTTCTTACAAAGCTCGTGCCGCCCTAGATAAAGCGTTCCTCAATCTGTATAAAAAATACCCTCATTTGGCTGCCCATGCAAAACGTACATCTATACAGCCAGACCGTTCATACAATGCAACTATACCCTTATGGGATAATCCCAATCACTCAATGCCAAACCAAGAACTATCTTCCATCATCAAAGTGGACACGTCAGATCATACCCTCATCACTCTTGGTTTGTTTGAAATAGCTCGAACTGAAGTGTGTTGGAATATTTTCAATAGCGTATACCTAAAATTAATAGAACAGGATTAGTCTGATTTTTCTAAAAATTAAAAAAAAAAAAAAAATAAAAAATAAAAAATAAAAACAAAAATCCCAAAGAAACATAGCTCCAGTCGTTGTTATTGTCCGTCATAGGAGTCGATTTCGATACTATTGTGTTTGGGTTCAAGCAGTGTTTTGTTTTTTTGTTTTTTTCGTTTAAAGGAAATTCTTTTTGCCAACTCATCGTTTGGTTGACTGACGTACATCACACTTAGAATTCGATGGTTGCCTGTATCTCTATATAAAACTTCATCAGCAGTTTTTACTCAGTTATTCTTTTGAAAATGTAGGTGAACAATTGTGAACGTGATAGCCGTGCGCTTATCATGGACTCCTTTACCTCGTTTAAAGAAAAAAGAAGTACGGCAAGAGAGAACGAAAAAAAAAAAAAAAACGAATAGATACAAAATATGTTTAATAAATACAAATTACAAGCTTTTTTGTCAAAAAACAGTTGGTCATTGAAAACCCAATATACGTGACCATACACTCCTATTGATACTATAGAACCCTTTTTTTTTTTTTAGGAGGACCTTCAACTTTTTAAACGTTTGGCAATCACAACACTTTACAGTACTTTGTCATCCAAAGCGTCTTTCAAAACATATGGATCTTTTGAATATCTACAATTCTATCAAATTCTTATGTTTCTAGATGTACTCGTACAAAATACATTTGTACATTTCTTTTTTTTTTTTTTTTTTTCAGTAGTGGAGTCAAAGATGCCTTTGAATGAAAGGCTTCTTTTCTGCACACGCTAATCTTTCTTGCTCTCTTTTTTAAAAAAAAAAAATTGAATCCAAAGTTAAAGCTGAATTGTCAGATGAAGTTTCATCAAAAAGTTACTTTTGACCATTTGCTTAGCTTGAAACATCAGTTGCGGAGTTTGTTAACTACTTGGGTAGAGTGGAGCGATAGATGTCAATGATCTTGAACGAAAGCACAGCATTTCACTCTTTTGAAAAAAAAAAAAAAAAAAAAAAAAAAAAAAGCGGCAAAGTGTAATAATTTACAAGCTCAAAGTATCTGATAGTGCTGTTTTGTTTAGTAATTGATAATGCAGGCCCTAGAAAGACATGTAGAATCAAGTTGATTCCTCATACTAAAATATTGAGCTTTTAAGTTTGGAATTTTTTTTGTTCAGCCAATGATATGTCTTGATATACCTTTTTGACTAGCTGAGTATTCAAATTCCGTCCACTTGTAGGCTCGTATAAAGTGGCTTAGGGACCGTACATGGTTTTTACAGTGGCTTAGAAGGCGTCTCAGTGCGAGAGAGAGAGAAAAAATCACTTTGCATCAAAACACACCTCCCCTTCTCTTTCCCTGCTACTAAAAAAATCATGTCTACTTTTGAAAAGGTAAACTAGAAACCAGCCTTTTTCAAAAAAAAAAAAAAAAAAGAAAACCATTGTTTTTATTTTTTTTACTTTTTACTATTCTTAATCGTTGTTTCTTTTTTTTTAAAAAAAAAAAACTAATCGATTTGCTTTTTTTGCTGATTAGGTTGTTGTCATTGATGGTAAGGGTCACCTTCTCGGTCGTCTTGCCTCTATCATTTCCAAGCAAGCCCTTAACGGCCAAAAGGTTGTTGTTGTTCGTTGCGAAGAATTGAATGTTTCTGGAGAATTTTTCCGTAACAAGTGTATGTATTATTGAATAGAGAAAGAGAAAAAGAGAGTCTACAGTGCGTTAAACAACTTTTCCACAAAAAAAAAAAAAATCTCATAGTAAAGTACCATGCTTATCTTAACAAGCGTTGTCTTGTCAACCCCACCCGTGGTCCTTTCCATTTCCGTGCTCCCTCTCGCATCTTGTATAAGGCCATCCGTGGTATGGTTCCCCACAAGACTGCCCGTGGTGCTGCTGCTTTGGATCGCATCAAGCTCTTTGAAGGTGTCCCTGCTCCCTACGACCGTGTCAAGCGTATGGTTGTTCCTGATGCTCTCCGTGTCCTTCGTCTTAAGCCTGGACGCAAGTACACTACCATCGGCCGTATCTCTCATGAAGTCGGATGGAAGTACCAAGATGTTGTTGCCAAGCTCGAAGAAAAGCGTAAGGCCAAGTCCGCCGCTTACTACCAACGCAAGGTTTCTCTTGCTGCTATTCAAAAGAAGGCTGTTGCTGCTAAGGCTGACTCTGTTAAAGACATCAATGCCTCTATTGCCGCCCTTGGTTACTAAAAAATTCCTTTTTTTTTTTTAGCTTACCTTTTTAATTGCAGGAATCATAAAATAAAAATATGTATTGAAAAAAATATAAAAAAACGTGCATGTGTGTGGATGTTTTTTGTATACATGTACTAAAGAAATCGTATGAATATACAATATAAATGCTTCTTTTCTATTACTTTGCATATATAAAAGCTTTATTTGTTACCTAACGATCCTTCAAAAATTGGAACTATATTTTATTTTGACCAGTAGTGTACATACATTGTCGTTGTTTTTTTATTGGGTTGTACATAAACAAAAATAGCAAGAGTACATAAATAGACTTTGGTAGTTTTATTAAGAGCTTCGTCTTAGAAAACAACAGTGTACTCTTTTTACACCAAGAGAAACTAAGCTAGACCAACAAAAAATAATTTTGAACTTTCAAAATAGAATTGGAACAAGGATAGGAAAATAGAACGTGGATACGAATACTGGGGAAGCTAGACATTGTCAGTTTTTCAAGGGAAAAAGGCGAGGCGATTACTGAGCTTCTGATAGTTTCTGGCCAACCTCTTCGTATTCATTAAAACCTGAGTAAGCACTGGAATATAGTCACCAGGAGACTTGAAAAGGTTTTTTGATGTGACAAACTTAGACATACTAACAATAGAAATGGTATGACATTTGTTATCAATTGACAACTTTCTGATTTCATTGAGGCTACAAAGATATGCCTTCCTATACGATTTGGCAACGTTTTTTAAGACTCATTTATCAAACTAGGCCAGATAGATTGAGATTAAATGAAGAGTTAGCCTGCCTTTTTGAAAAGAACCTTTTGGTTTTAAGCATTAGGTAAGCTTTCAACAGCATCATTTGTATAAGCTATAGTCACTTTGACGCAAATGGCATCAATACAATGACTATATTTCTTTATTAATAAAGTCGCAGTATTGTAGCGTGTAGAAAGGTCTGCCTGGCTTTTTGGGAGGCCCTTACGATTTAGGGTTTTCTTTAATCCCTATTGACTAACGACATACTAAAAACTCTACAAGAAGGGTTTTTTGTAATTGCTTTGTCCACACTCAATATGATATAATAGTTCACGAAGGTGGTCATATACGTTTCGGATTTTATCTATCAAAACTTCACTATATTCCAGTCTTATGGTGACTTCTAGTTTTGTTTTTCTAGTGGTGAGAAGGGTTACTCTCTCGTAAGGTTTCTATTTTTTAAGTCTTTGTTGGTTTATAGCTATGAAATTAACTTGATATTGCGCAATCGCATCCTTCTTAATGATAGCCGGAGTAAACGAGAACACCCTCTTTAGGTGTATTATCGTTACAGCTCTATCTTACGTTTTTTTTTTTAGCGTTTTATGGCACTATTCAGTGCTATTTCTATTTATTAAAACCAGCTGTTATATAACAGCCTCATGAAAAATGATGAAAAAGGTTCAAAGAAAACTCATTTACATCTTGCCTTGTTTGATTCTTGGATGACGAAGCCCGCACAAACTGCTTTGCGTAATAGCCACCTTCATCATAATATTTGTGCTTGATAAGAGTCGGTATATTCAATTAGAGTTTAGTTTAGAGCTATTATTGTTATGTTTATATTATTGCACCTTAGCTTTTTCCTCCCAAAACTTCTGTTTTCTTTTTTTCTTTTTTTTTTTTTTTTGAGCATAGAGTGTTTCCAAAACTGATGTCGTATATTTTTCTATAGTTTTTATTATAAAAATTGACACTGGTTTTGGAAACACTGTACATGTTAGTTTGAGGAAGAAAAAGTATACATATCAATCGATAAATTGAGCCAAGGTCACTAGACACAAAAAGAATTATTTCAAGTCCAGTTTGTGATGCCTTAAGACTGAATGCTGCCGCAAATGAAATAAGAGCTGTGGGATTATCTAAGTCATGTATGCTGTACAATACATATACGATTTATGGATCTGACGTAGAATACGGCCATGTCTACTCTCATTAGCATAGCATCATGATATCACTACACTACTTTTTTTTTTCATACTGCTCACTACTTTCAAATAAGTCCATCTTAAAATACAGCTTTGGTTTGCCTCAAAACTAGCAAGGAAAAAGGAGAGTGTCTCAGAGGGATTAAAAATGCCCAAGGAGATAAAAAAAATAATGGGTAGTTGGGAAGCGCGGAAAAAGCTTGTTGCATATACTGTTGTGGTGATCACAAAAAGAAGGACACCGTCCAAAAAAAAAAAAAAAAAAAAAAAAAAAAAAAAAAACAGAACAAAGGCGAGCTAAACTTCTCAAAACTGTTTTCTCCTACATTTGTACCTACGTCTCACTTTCTTAATGGCGTCTCACATCCGTGTCTTAATTTACAAAAACTGTTTTTTTTATTGGCCCAACCTAGTTTTGCTCACAGTAATATGCACCAATGTTAAGAAGCAGTAATATTTATAGAACATTTCTAAATATACATCTCAAAATTCAAGTGTATTCACTACTATATAAAAATTTTCACTAGTTTACGTGTTGCAAGAACAAGTGACCCACTTTTTTTGTTACCTCATTGCAAAGTGTTTATCTATACTTTACAAGTATTTAGAATACCATTGCGCATACCATACCTTTTAGGTATCCAATATAAAAGGCTTATGTTATTTTAGTTTGTGTATCCAAACTTTTTTTCAAAAAAAAAAAAAAAAAAGAAAAATGCTGTGTAAAGTTGTAATAAGAACAAAATACAAATAGCTCAGTAAAACAGTTTAAATAAAAAGGTAAAATCAATCCGAAACTCTCTTTTTCAATAATTTTGGAGGCCTAATAAATGCCTCTTAAAGACAGCTTTCAATAGAAAGAATCAATGCACTTTATTATCAAATTGATGTAAAGTCATATGTATTGGTTTTGGTTTTATGTGATTTACAAGAGTGAAACCTACGGAACAATTTTTGCTTATTAAGAAATAAAGTTGGGCTGAGAGTAGACCAAATAAACTAAACAAAATATGGGCTGTAGATTAAATAATATAACAGCATTTTTATAATAGAAACGCCTTGGGATAGCTGGTGTTTTCCAGCCAATGCAATTCTGATGTACGTACCTGACTACTTGTGGCCTATAAAAAGCTATATGAATAAATTTACATTAGGTATTTAATAGGATCCTTTTACTCCCGTCGCTCCGTTTTTTTTTTTTTGTTTGGATGTGTGGTCTAATAAATAACAATAAAAAATCAGACGTTCAAAGGAATTTTTTGCTCTGTATCAATGGAAAAGAAAGAGCAGGGACTGCATTTTATCCCTTTCACTTGGTGGTCCAAGAAAAAGCAGTTAACAAAAAACCCTTTTAAGATTATAAATCAAAAAGGTAGAGAGTTGCTCTATGAACACCCACCCACACACACGCCTCCTTGAAAAAGAAAACGGTAAAAAGAAAAACTAGTTTTTACTTAATTAAAATCTTGTTTGCTTTTTTTAGAAACATTATAAGGAGGTGTCGCTTTATTGACAAAAACAAAACAGTTTTTTTTGTTAAGGATAAATTTAAGAAAAAAGAAAGAGTATTTTAAGTTTGAATACATATGTAAAGGAATATATATATATATATATATATAGAATGTGTAGGTTAACAAGTTTTTTTTTATGAGGTTTTTCGCTTTTTTTTTAAAAAAAAAAAAGATTGAGGGCCTATCTAAAAACATTATCCAAAAAAAAAAAAAAACAAGGAGTTGGTAGAAAGTATTAAATCAAGATGTATTTTAGAATGGTAATTTTTATCTATCCAAATAAACAAAAACGTGTATCTCTTTTGGATCACACAAAAAATTAAAAAAAATGAAACAAAGTTTCCTGAGATAAAAAGTTTTAATTTAGAACAAGGGGTTAAAAAAAAAAAAGGAAAAAAGGCAAAAGATACTTGACAAAGGTCTATTTTTGAACACAGACTTAAAGTACAAAACAAGAATAGAGCATAAATCATAGATAGCTTTGATATTTTATTTATCGAGTCTTTAAATGAATTTGGCCATGATTTGAAATTTATATGGATTCGACATGTATGTATGCATAGAGTGTATTTTCTTTTTTTTTTTTTTTTTTGAGAGAGGGGTGTAGGCATAGAGGTATATTTTTTGATATATATGTGTATAAGTGTGTATATGCATAAAAGTGATCGTAGTTTTACATAAAACCGTATGTGTAACTTTGTGGCGTTTAGTTACTGTCAACTTGAGTGTTTGTTTTCTTAGTCTCTTTTCTGATAGGTATCTTTACTCCTTGCTGAGAAAAACACAGTGATAGTGGTGATGCTTCTAGAAACGGTAATCGTAACGATTTATATTTGTGTGTGTGTGTGTACATATATATATATATATATGTTTGTATGTGTATATAAAATATATATAATATATATATATATATATAAATGGATAATTAAAAGAAATAAATTATAATAGTGGTAATAATAAGAAAAAAAAGTTTTTTAGGTTATTTTATTGATTATAAACATGTGTGTAAACTTACGTAAAACACCAGGATATTTTTTAGCAGAATATACAGTCAATGGGCTCGAATAGACAGTTTCAATTACTGTAGACAAAGGCTTTTCTTTATCGCTTGGAAGCAAACTACTGAATAAATTGTGCATATGTAGAGGGGTGAGGTGATGTATGTATAAAATATTACATTAGTTAATCCTATTAATGATGGTACATGGCACGGTGACTTACGGGTTGACATCTATTAAAGAAAACTTGAGACGAAACATACCTTCTGTTCTAACGCTAAGATCATGAAAAACAAAAAAGATGCCCAGGTTTCCTTCTAGGTCGTAAAGTTTATTTGCTGATGCCACAGTTGTACCAACCAAGTTCTTTACATAATGGTTGTTTCCTTTGCTCTTATCAACAGAAGAAAAGACGTTGACCTGAGACTGCGAAATCATGCTCGGTTTTCTTTGTTGAAGTATTGTATCTTCCTCTTTGGTTTCCATTAAGCAGGAATCGCACATGACTACAAGAAAGGTAGCGTCGAAAGTTCTAGATCAAAGGATAGATATGGATAGATAGGCAGAGATTTTTTTTTTTTTTTTTTTTTTTTTTTGGTTTTGACATGTAACTTATTTTTTAGGAATTATTACCATTTTTTAAGAGGTAAAAAAATATATTCTTTTTCTTTTTATAAATATTTACTTGACATCCAACTCTTTTCCATTGTCGCTTTTAACAAATAATTGAAGAATAGGCGTAGGTACAACAGATCGTCTATCCTTATCTCCAAATCCGCACATTCTTGCTCGTGAAGGCTGTTGTACAATCTTCAGTTGGTAACTTGTTTCGCTAGTATAGAATGTACAAGAAAATATAAGAAAAATTTTTTTTTGATTATATTTTTTTTTTCTTTTCACTTTTTTTTTTTTTTTTTTGTTATACTTTTTAGGCTGTGGATGTGAACGATAGTATTTGTCAAGTACATGGCTTTCTTCGGTTGCTCTTTTAAAGCCCTTTCCAGTCAGATGTTGTTGCTCTTTGGACCGGGGTGGGCGAACAATATTCTTCTTTGCCAGGTGGGTTAATTCATTAAAGACGTCCTGCTCCTTTCTAGAAGAACTTGAGGCAACTGGTTCGAGCTGTGACGAATACTGATGTTGTGTTGAAAGGGACTGAGAAGGAAGAGTGGAGTAGGGAAGATGTATAGGGTTTTGGTTTAAGGTATTGTTGAAGTTCTCTGGAAGATGGTATGGAAGCTGTTGCTGCTGTTCTCCATAAGCAAATGGGGGGTAGTTGAGCAATAGGTAAGGTTGATAAAAATGTTGGATTGAAGGGTCATATAAAAAATCTTCGTAATTGGTAGAGAATTGATCTTGATTGTCAAATGGTTCGAGAGAGTTGTTATTAGTGTTATTATTATTGTCGTTTGGATCATATTCATATTCATATCTGTTGCTCCTATCCATTGTTTATTGTTTTCTATTATTTTTGTATTTTGATATTGTTTTTTTAGTTTTTTTTTTTTTTTTTTTTTGGAAAGAAATTATTAAAAAAAAAAGAAAGAAAAGCAAACTTGTCCTGTTTTTATTTTTTTATTTTAGGACTCTTTTTATATATATTTTTTTTTTTGCTGAATTTTTTTATACGTTCATTATTATAGGAGGAAGGAGAAAGAATTGTTTCGATAAAATAAAATAAAAAACTCATTAAAAATATCAATAGTTTTTAAAGTTGTGTGCAACTACTTTGTCTTGTTCTATTTTCTTGTCAGAAAAAAGCTCTTTTTTTTTTTTTTTTTTTACTTTGATACTTCTTTTGGGCTTTTCAAAAGACTGCAAAGTAAACAGAGAATGGCTACGTAAAAATGAAGATACAAAGGAAACATGCGTTGAACAGACAGTGTTGTTTATGGGCTCATTTGTTAATAATACATTCGTATCATCTCCGATACAAAGGTATATCCCTGATGAGAGCTGCATTCTTTGATGTGTAGACTCTTCCCGATCGATTGTGTCAGTGCATGCTTGTCTTTATTCCAAAATAAGACAAATGGGAGATTGGTTCAAAGTTGGAAAAATACCAAAAAACACATGCGCTTTTTTTTTACTTATTTTTTTTAAAACTATGGAGAATCTCGATCTATTCAGCATTCCTTTGATCCGTTCTACTCACAGAGTCGAGGATTCAGAAGCAATTTGTAGTACGCCAGGGTGCTGTTGAGAGTATAACCATAGTAATATATAAATGCATTCATGTACATATAATTTATAAATAAATATGTAAAAGTGAATACACGCGCTTTCATCTTTTTTCTTTCTGTCTCGCTCCTCCCCCCTTTTTTTTTTAGTTAAACTCTAGAACAGTAACATGAGACAAACATAAATATCGAATTTAAATAGGGGAATTTCCTTTGTTTACCTTTTTACTTTATTTTTTTTTTTCTAAAGAAATTTAGCCCAAACAAAACTCATTGCAAAAAAAGTTTTCACGTTTTTATTTTTCAATTTTTTTTTTAGGAAAGTAAGGTCGCTTATCATACGATGGCCCAGTAACGCGGTATTGATTCTCCTATTAAATTGTCAGATGCATGACAAAAAAGATGTGTAGTTTAGGTAATTCATTGAATTGAAAAATGTTATGGTGTTAAGAAAAAGCAAACAAGGGCAAAACAATGCTTTTGAAATAACCGTGAAACTGTATTCTTCAGGCACTCAAACCAAGAACTAAAAAGGAGTAAAAAAAAAAAGTCTTCAATTCAATAGGTAGTGTTATTTTGGCTTGACATTTCACTGCTTTTGAACTTGGTCGTGTAACCGTCCTAGGGCTATTAAAAAAGCTAAAACACTACACTTCAACAAAACATTGTGTGTGTGTATAGCTATTTAGAAGGCAGAAAACAATAGAGTTCTTTTAGGATTATTGTAGTACAGACTGTATATAAAGAGATAGAGTGGCCTGTAAATAACTCAAGTCTATTCTTTAAAACTGAATTGGTTTCAAAAAAAAAAAAAAAAAAAAAAAAAAAAAACGCCAGTTTGCGACTTTTTGCTCTTCTAGCAATCAATTGAATAATGGCGTTTTTCTGCCTTTGACAAAAAAGTGATATTAGAATGGCAGACTAGAGCTAGATCGACGATCTTGTCTAATTATTGGCTGTTAAAAAAAAAAAAAATAATTGGCGATCGATTGGCAATAAAGGCTATGCAATGGTCCTGAATTTAAACAACGAACATTATTTAAAAAAAGAAATATTGAGTCTGCCACCGCGGTACTTGCCAAATGGTTTGAAACACGAACACGTAACAGATTAAAAAAAGGGGAGGGGAACAGAGCGAGAAAGAAAAAAAAATGGGCAGAGGGGAAAGGACAGATTAAAATAAATAACCGAAAAGATAGATGAAAACACGGTCTTTTTAACAACGCCTGAAATGTTGAACTGTATTACAATGCGCTTTGTTCCTTTTCTCCCCTTTCTCTCCCCAATCTACTGGTTTCCCTTTTCAATCTCCGATACGAGCGGCAAGCTAAATTGTGCCTGTAGCACTCTCTTCTCATTGGCTGAAGATGGCATACGTTCTTTTTAGCTACTTTCTATCCTTTGACTCTTTAAACGCTTTCCAGGAAGGTATAGAAAAAAACAGCAATAGCATCTGCCAAGAGAGCACCAAGAAGCAAAAAGGCATTTTTCCCTATTTTTTTTAGAAATGAGTTTACAAAGCAAAGGCTTAATTTTACGCAACACAATATTAAAAAAAAGCGTCATTTAAATCAAAAAACGCAGAGAGAAGCAGATATAGTCCCTTGCCTTTAGTTGGTTTTTTGTTAACCTTTTATTTTTTTTACTAAAAAAGTTGACAGCCAAAAGTTTGTTAAGGGTTTTCTTTCAGGGGTAAATCATTTTGGGGATACAAAAAAAAAAAAAAAACCTCTTTTTACTTTTCTCCCTTTTTTAGACAATTTATTGCCTACTTCTGTCAAGATAAAAATGCTCCCTTTGCCTAATAATTTTTGAGCTTCTCCTTACTGTTTCGGATATTAAAAAATACGCGAATAATTAGAGTGTCATCTATCAATCTGACAGCGCGTTGTGACTTGAAGTTCCCCCTGGGCTGTTGATGTCTTTTATTGGCTAATTGACTTACCCCGGTTTTCAAAACCAAAAAAAAAAAAAAAAGTGAATCATGTAAACAGAGTGGAGTTCACAATTCCCTTCTTTTTTTCTTCTTTACAAATTAATCAAGCATGTCCACCCAACGTATTTTTTCAGCCTCGCGCGCTGTTCAAAAAGCCAATGCTAAATTATTCAGCAATGTAATGAAGCCTATGGCTACTCGAGGTATCTTTTCGTTTTTCTCTCTTTATCTTATTAATTTCTTTTTTTCTGTAAAGAGAATTATTAATGCTTATTCTATTACTTTGCAAAAGCTTACGCTAGTCAAGCAGCCACTGCTGGTCAGATTCGGTAGATAAATATACAAACGATAAAATGTCGATGAAAGACCACTGATTTTTTCTTCAATAAATTAGTTCTGTCATTGGTGCTGTGGTGGATGTTCAGTTTGAACAAGATAACTTGCCTGCTATTTTGAACGCTCTTGAAGTTCAAGGCCACTCTGGTGGACGTCTTGTGCTTGAAGTAGCTCAACACTTGGGTGAAAACACTGTCCGTACCATTGCTATGGACGGTACTGAAGGTCTTGTCCGTGGTCAAAAGGTAGTTGACACGGGTGCCCCTATTACTATCCCTGTTGGTAAGGAAGTACTGGGTCGTATTATCAACGTGATTGGTGAACCTATTGACGAACGTGGTCCTATCAACGCAAAGACTGAACGTCCTATTCACGCTGAAGCTCCCGCCTTTGTTGATCAATCCCCTACCCCCGAAATCCTTGAAACTGGTATCAAGGTGGTTGACTTGTTGGCTCCCTATGCTCGTGGTGGTAAGATTGGTCTTTTCGGTGGTGCTGGTGTCGGTAAGACTGTGTTGATTCAAGAATTGATCAATAACATCGCTAAGGCTCACGGTGGTTACTCCATTTTCTGTGGTGTGGGTGAACGTACGCGTGAAGGTAACGATCTTTACCATGAAATGATGGAAACCGGTGTTATCAAGCTCGAAGGTGACTCCAAGTGTGCTCTTGTTTTCGGCCAAATGAACGAACCCCCAGGAGCCCGTGCCCGTGTTGCTTTAACTGGTTTGACCATTGCTGAATACTTCCGTGATGATGAAGGTCAAGATGTGTTGCTTTTCATTGATAACATTTTCCGTTTCACCCAAGCTGGTTCTGAAGTGTCTGCCCTTTTGGGTCGTATTCCCTCTGCTGTAGGTTACCAACCCACCCTTTCCACTGATATGGGTGGTATGCAAGAACGTATTACTACCACCAAGAACGGTTCTATCACCTCCGTCCAAGCTGTCTATGTCCCTGCTGATGATTTGACCGATCCTGCTCCTGCTACCACTTTTGCTCACTTGGACGCCACCACTGTGTTGTCTCGTTCCATTGCTGAATTGGGTATCTACCCCGCTGTCGATCCTCTTGATTCCAAGTCTCGTATCTTGGATCCCCGTATTGTCGGTGATGAACACTACAAGGTTGCTACCGAAGTCCAACAAATCCTTCAAAACTACAAGTCTCTTCAAGATATCATTGCTATCTTGGGTATGGATGAATTGTCCGAAGAAGATAAGCTCGTTGTCGAACGTGCCCGTAAGATCCAACGTTTCTTGTCTCAACCTTTCGCTGTTGCCCAAGTCTTCACTGGTTACGAAGGTCGTCTTGTCAAGCTTCAAGAAACCATCCGTTCCTTCAAGGAAATCTTGGCTGGTAAGCACGATGCTTTGCCCGAAACTGCTTTCTATATGCAAGGTGATATCAGCGATGTCCAAAAGCGTGCCGAAGAACTCGCTAAAGAAATGGGTGGTCAATAAGAAATTCACTCTTAAAAAAAAAAAAAAACTTGTAAAAAAAATAAAAGAGGCCCTTTGGGAGAGATGTTTTGTACAACTTTCCATGTATAGAAAACCCCACTTGTTTTATTTATTTAATTGCTCTTTCTTCTCTCCCTTTTTTTTATTATTTTGGATGATGAAATTGTTCAAAAAAAAGAAATCAGAACCCAGGCTTTCACCCAGAGCGACTTTAAACGAATCGATTTTGGGAGAAACTAGTGTGTCGATTGCCAGCGAAGGGCCGCCTACGTTAGTGATGCCCAAGCCAAGACGAGTGATGACACCGACCCGGGCGATTCTTGCTGGATTCGAAGGAGATAAGACAGAAGTGGAGGAAAGTGAAGAGGATAAGATTCATGCAGTGAGCACGCTGGACTCTCAAACCGCAAGCAGTAGTTCTAGCCGACCTTATCACTCTGCTCTTGAATCGTTATCAGAGCTGTCGACTGCTTTGGACGAAACCCAGGTAGAGAATCCAACACCTCCCATGCGACTGAACCCAATCGAGCGTATCAAACCTACCTTGATTCCACCTGAACCACCGTTACGGCCGACAGATACCCGGACGGATGAGATCCTGAAAGAGCTGAAAGACAAGGTGGTCCAGATGGAAAAACAGCAGGCCATCGATCGTGCTGAATGGCAAAGGAAGGAGCAGGGATTGGTAGAAAACCACCAAAAGATGATCCAAAAGCTTCTTGAGACCGAGCATCAGCTGAACGAAGCTCGAAAAAAGAAACAGCCCAAATGGCAAAAACGATCCAAATCTGAAGAAAGGCTCTCCCGGCGAGACAGCAGTAGCAGCAGCAGCCATCAGAGTCCATCTGTGACCTTGGTCACTGCCACTCGACCTCGAGCCAAATCTATCGATCAAAAAGAAACCATGTATTATGGCCATTACCCTCCAAGACCAAGAAAGAGTCATTCTTCTTCCAGCAAACGAACCATGGCTACCACGCCTTGCTCTACACCTTACTACGAAGACGAGCTTGAAGGCCAGCCCCCTTACCCCCCTACTAGATACTATCCGCAGTATAGAGCATACCCTTATTCATACCAACACTACCCTGTCGTCTACCCATCCACTAGAAAGTATGTTCAGAGATATCCAGTTTATTACGATTATCCATAAAAACAAAGCCTGACAACAACACTCATTCCACAATCTGAACAGCTTTTTTTTTAATTAAATACGTTTGGCTAAAAGCCATATAAATTAAAGCAGTCAATTTCTTTAACAGCTCTATTTACATTCTAATTGTTAATAAACCGGCATTTTTTTTTTTTTTTAAGCTTTCACCTTAATTTTACTGCTTCATTTGCTCCTTGAAAAATCTAAAAATAACAACTGCTTGGTTTTAGGAGTTGAAAGGTGGATTTTTCAATCACACCCCTTTTAAATACAATCCACGTCACTTCAAATCCTATAGGAAAGGGTATTGATAACGTAAGGAACGATGTCAAGCAACAGAAAATTTGATGTCATTCTCGGACCAAAACTCTCTTTGATCAAGTTCCTTTACGCAACCCTTATTAAAATCGTTTCATCTTTACTATCAAACTCTCGATTGCATGTTCTTTTACTTTCTATACTAATCTCTCAAAGCACAATATCACTCGTATTCGTTGACCGAACTACTGCTTTACTAGATAATGTTTTTTTTTTTTTGGCTACCATAGCATTTTATAGAATTGTTTTGAATGCACCTTTTTTAGGTGGGACAAAGACAGTAAACACAAATGTAAATATAGTAAACGCACATCGTTGAAAATAATAATGAAGCTAAAGAGTAGAAAGAAAATATAGATTACCCGTCTTTAGGTCTAAAAAAAATTAAATGGAAATAAAATAAAAAGTAAAAATAGGTTGAGAATAACGCTTTTTCTTCCTTGGCTTTTATTATTGACGCTTGAGTTTATTTTTATATTGTTTATTTTGTTTGGTTTAAACATAAATAAAGACTATGATTAAAGGTGACAAAATCCGGTTTGATAAAAAGAAAGCCCCTACAAGAATCATGCGGAGTCACAAGTCTTATTTGGAATTAAACAGTACACATCTTTACAATGGAAAATAGGGAACGCTTACTGTAAAATAGTGGCTCAGGTGTCGCTTTTTTTTTTTTTTTTTTTTTTTTTGGCAGTCTTCCCATCAAGTTACCATGACAACAGATACAAGTAATCCGCTATCGTTGTCATGACGTTTGAAGTGGGTCATTTGCTTGGTTACAATGATTTGATGTACCGCTTATATAAGAAAGTAAATTTCTGTCCCTCGTTTGATTAATTACTTTTTTTTTTTTTTTTTTTTTTTTTTTTCTACTTTTTTCAAATATAGAAACAAGATGAAAGCCCAACTCTTGTTGTTATGTAGCATAGGGGCTATGGGTATCCATGCCGAATTGATTAGAGCACCTATTTTTCGAAACCATAATCCGAATAATGCATTGATGTCTGCCAAGAGACGTTTGGATAAAAGGGACGGAAATACAGCGCCATTGTACAATGATGCCTCTTCACAATACCTAGTGGAGGTCAATATCGGTACGCCTGCACAAAAGTTTACGGTGACATTGGACACAGGAAGGTATGTGTGATAAGAAAAAGTTTGTATACTCCAGAGCGGTTATTGACCCAAATGTACTCTAGTTCAGATCTATGGGTGCCATCCACAACATGCCCGGTAAGTGAATGTCCGTACGATCGATTCGACCCCAGCAAATCCTCTTCGTTCAAAGCGGCAAGTCAAAACTTTAACATTCAGTACGGGATTGGTAGTGCCAATGGTACTTATGCTACTGACACCGTGGCTGTGGGTGGAGCCACTGCCAACAACCAACAATTTGGCACAACCACCTCCACCTCAGATATTTTAGTTACAGCGGGTGGTAAGACGAACAGTAACAGTGTGCAAGGCAATGGTATTCTGGGTCTAGGCTATCCTGCGCTGACCCAGGCAGCGTCTCAAGGAGGTGGGTCGTATAACCCTTTCATGTTCAACCTGGTGTCTCAAAAAGTGATCCGTGAGCCTGTTTTCTCCATTTATCTCAACAGCTATACGCAAACAGGTTGGTCAGGAGAACTCATCATTGGCGGGGTGGATCAATCCAAATACGATGGAGACTTGGTGTATTTACCTGTGGTGGGTTTGAGCAGCAAAAGCTCAGGTCTATTTGGCAGCAGTCGATCGACTTATTACTACTGGATGGTTTATGGCACGGGTATTGGTGTAGTGAACTCTACCCAGGGTTCTAACCCATCGTTTACGTTTGCCAAGTCCAGTGCTTTCATTCTCGATACTGGCACCACGCTTAGTTATTTACCATCTGAAATTGCTGAAAAAATGGCTGCTTCTATTGCAGGCCCTCGAGGGTATCGATACGACCGGTCCTCGGGTGTTTATCTCGTGGACTGTGCGGCTGCTTCAAGCTCAGCGCGATTACAACTGACCATGTCTCAGTCTGGCTCTTCTCAGAACAATAGCCCCGTCGTCCTGTCCGTACCCGCTGCTCAACTGATCATTCCTTTGGATAGTTCAAACACCAAAACTGCTTCTACCTGTATGTTTGGCATTGCTCCCAACATGGGTTCAGGCGTAGGTGCTAATATGTATCTTATTGGTGATACCGTACTGCGCTCAGCTTACATGGTCTACGATATGGGCAACAACCGTGTGGGTCTGGCTGCTAGTAAAGGGGTGGGTGGAAGCGTCACTTCCTCTAATACCACCTCAAGTGATAACGCAAACACAAACCCTGGTTCCACTTCTGCTTCTCACCCTTTATTCACAAACAACCTGTCGACTGTGACCTTGATCACCTCTTTGGTCTTTCTTTGGATATCATCCTAAAAGAAAAGCATCCACTTAAAGACACCCCCCCCATCTCTCTCTCTCTTTTTTTTTAAATAAATAGTTCACCCTTGTATAATATTCATCGATATACGTTTTACAAACCCTTCTCTCAAAAGATTTTTTTTTTTCTTTCCATTACACCTTTTCTTTTGGAATGAAAACGTCTTTCCTCGTTTTCTTCTTGATTGGCGTACAAGGGCATGTGTTACATCTGCCATTGACTAAATATAGAGAAGATGATACAAAGTTACAGAAAAGATCGTTTGAACACATTGCCAAGATGTACAATGACGGACAAAGTCAATACCTCGTCAACATCAGAGTAGGACAACCGCCACAGAATTTTACAGTCGCCTTGGATACTGGAAGGTAAAGCCCCCTTTTTGTTTGTTCGATATACGTATCACCCACTGTTGAAGAGCCTAGTTCAGACCTTTGGATTCCTTTGAATGCCTGCCCAAGAGATCAATGTCCTTTAAGCCGATTTGATCCACAGCGGTCAAAGACGTTTCGATCTTTACCTGGTCATTTCAAGATACAATATGGCTTGGGTTCTGTTGAGGGAGGCTATGGTCAGGATAGTGTCTACCTACAAGAAATACATGTGCCGGATCAAGTCTTGGGGCTGGCTTCGAGCACACAACAGATCATTGTTTCGAATCCAGATCCTAATGCAGTCCAAGCCAATGGCATCCTCGGTCTTGGTTATCCTTTACTTGCTAGTGATCGACAGAACTCTTTTCTGTTGGGCCTTTACCAACGTCAATTGATCGATCGTCCCTTGTTTGCCATCTATTTAGGTTCTGCGCTGGGCTGGGCTGGTGGCGAAATCACCTTGGGCGGTATCAACAAGGCTCGATACCAAGGCTCGATTAGCTATGTGCCCATCCATGAGAATCGAGCCTATTGGCAGGTTGCCTTGAATGCAATCCAGTTCGATACACCCAAAGGTCGATGGGATCAGCCGTTTGATCCCCCACGAGGCTTGATTCTGGATACCGGCACAACCTTAACCTATCTCGACCCTGTCTTGTTCCATCGTCTACTTTCCATGCTCCCTTTTCATGTCACAGCCTACCAAGAAACCTATGTAGCGCCCTGCAAGGTGATTCAAGAGACCACACATCATCATTTACGCTTTGTTTTACAAGGTACTGTTCTCTCAATTCCTATCGCTCACTTAGCCATTCCTCTCAAAGACGGTGTCTGTCTCTTGGGTATCGCACCCTGGATGCGTTCTCAACCTAGCCAAAAAATGAAAAACCAAGGGTGGATCATGTTGGGTGATTCGGTTTTGAGATCTACTTATTTGGTATTTGATATGGAAAATCATCACATCGGTTTTGCCAAAGTAAAAAAAAAAAAAAAAAAAAGAGTGGGGAATTGAATATTTTCGTTTAATAGCCAAATCATTCTTATCAAGCTACATCCCCACGCACATAGTTTTTTTTTAATAGAATAAAGCCCTTCTCCCCTCCTTTTTTTTTTTTTTTTTTGGTTGAATAAACTAAGAGTTAAAGTAATGCATGACTCGGTTGGTTGCATTCTCTGCCAAATCTTTGACGGCATCCAAATCCAAAGCAGCCTGATCGACCAAACGACGTGCCATTGCCACTGCATTATCCTGTACTTGATCCCAATCACCCAACGACACTGTGTTTTGTGAACCACCTTGATAGCTTGGTTCGCTTTCTCTACCAAAGTACATGTCGGAAGAGATTGCTTTGGCTGAAGTGAATTGAGAAAGGCGACTCTGTTCCGCAGCCGAGACAACTGGGTCGTATTCGTTCCTACCAAAGTATTGGTCTGAGGAGATAGCGCGAGCCGATCCAAATTTTTCTTGAGCGTTGGTTGTCTCTTGGGCGGGTTCATGAAGAGACATGCGTGCCATGCCAAATCCAAGTGATTCATAATTGCCTGTCGTCTTCTCCGTTTTGTCCTGATAGAGTAATCGAGAAGAGGTCGCCCGGGGTCCTTCTTGGCTTGTTTCTTTCGCACTCTCGGTTTCCTGGTACTTTTCGCTCATCGCTTGGTCTTTCTTTGCTTGTGCTTCAGCCGCTTCAAAATTAAAGTTCACCGGTGCTTTCTTTACACCCAGCTTGGTCGTCTTGGCCGATTTGCGAGGAGCGCGTAGACCGATGGTTGTACGTGCCGTGCGTACAGGTGAAGAGGCAGGCAGGGTCTCTTTGCTGGCCGTCGCTGGCTTGGTTTCTTCTTTCTTTGCCTCTACTTTTTCCTTCTTTGCCTCCACTTCTTCCTTCTTTGCCTCTACTTTTTCCTTCTTTACCTCCAGTTCTTCCTTCTTTGCCTCCACTTCTTCCTTCTTTGCCTCCACTTCTTCTTTCTTTTCTTCCTTCTTTTCTTCAGCAATATCTACGACTACGGTATGAGGACATCTACATTAAAAAAAAACCATTAGCACTGTGAATTGGACAGCCTGAAATACTTTACGCAATAGCATCTTGTTGTGTTTTCTTTGCTAGCGATTCTTTATATTGCTGAGCGACTCGACTGGTATATTTCTGTCTGGCATCGTGGGTGGAGACTTTTTGAAACTGTTCTGAAGCGGATTGGTTACCACCTACTTTCATCATTCGAAGTTGCTCCCAAGTCCAAGAGTCCAACACAGTCGACCTAGATACAAGATGTCAACGGTCAAGTCCAATAGGCATTGGTAGATTACCTCACAAAACTGATATGTACTCCCAGGTTACGATGGGCAGAAGAACAGTTGGTACAGATGTAAATACCAAAAGTCACTGAAGCCCAGTCAGGATTTTTCGTATGACAGTCAAAGCACGCCTTTTTTTTTTTTTTTGGTTAAGGTCTAAAACAGCTGTGTTTTTCTTTTTGGTTCATCTACCTTGTTGTAACGGTTTTGTTTAAGCTTTTTAAATACTGCTTGAATCTGCTCTTTGGTGGGCTCGGCCATAAAGAATAATAATAATAACAATAATAAAAAAAAAAAAAAAAGGGTTAAAAAACAATAATAATAAAAGTGGTAGCGTTTGTGCCTTTCCTCTTGACGCGCAGTTGAAATTTTTTTTTTTTTTTTCTTGTCTAATTAAAATTATGCAACCAAAACAAAGGTCTTGCTTTTTTGGAGGGCAGCAACCATCAATTAAAAAAAAAAAAAAAAAAAAATATATATTTTTTTTTATTTATTTTAAATTTTATTTTTTTTTCCAAGGGAAAAGACAGTCTAATGTCAACCAAAGAAGATCTAGGCTCAGAGGAGTTTTTTGCTGAAGTGGATAAAGAAAATGAAAGAGAATACATAAAGTGTAGTGTTGTGGATGCTTTCGACGATGTCTTTAGTTGTTACCGTAATTGGGTCGATTGAGGGGAGGGGAGGGGGGATGCAGCCTTAAGGTTTTTATTTTAATTTTCACTTTGGGACTTTAGGAATCAAGGAACAAGCTAGAAACTACTACCGTTATGGAACCAAGAAGAATTGTGAACATAAATGGGACTATTTCAAGCTGTGTTTCTCAACCAAGCTGAAATCCTCTGAAAATGCCGATGTAAACCCACATATATATATATATATATATATACAGATCGCTTGAGTAACCTATTTCCCTCCCCTTTTCTCTTTTAGGCTTTATTAAGAGCACATCAAGAAACTGTTCAGGAACGAAAGGCTGAAGGGCCCAACTCTGAAGATGTTTGGGAAGCTAGAATTTAGAAACCAAGACGCACCCAAAAAACAAGTCTTGGATGAGATGACAGGGAATCATCTCCGAAAAACTTTTTTTAAAATTTATTTATTTTTTTTTTTTTTTTTTTTTTTTCAAAATACTTTTGACTCTAAAAAAGCAAACCATTCAAAATAAAGATGAAATTAGTTCGGTAAAGAAGAAAAAGAAAAGAAGATTACAGCTATTAACAGGCAGTTGCTTTGTTTTGGTGTGTGTGTGTGTGTGTGTGTGTGTGTGTGTGTGTGTATATGGAAAATAAAAGCTTTTTGATGAAGTTAAATAACGAGACAGTTTCAGTTGAGATGAAGAACGGCTCTGTTGTCTATGGTACCATCACTGGTGTTGATATGAGCATGAATACCCATTTAAAGAACGTTAAAATGACAGTCAAGAACAGAGATCCTGTCAATCTCGATTCTTTGAGCATTCGTGGTAACAATGTACGTTGTGTCATTTTGCCCGATAGTTTACCGCTCGATACACTTCTTATTGACGACGCACCTAAATCAAAAAAGAAGAAAGATGGTAAGAAAGAGAGAGATCTGGAAAAAAAAAGAAATAGGCATTCTAACCCCTCATTAAAAGATGAATCTGGACGTGGCCGTGGCCGTGGCATGTCGCGTGGCCGTGGAGGGTCTCGCGGTCGTGGAAGACGTTAAATTAAAAAAGGAGAGAAGAAATATATATGAAATAGCAACCCCATAAACAAGCAATAAACAATTGACAGCAACCAACAGCAATAAACACTTGACACCAATACATACATAGATTTATATCGTAGGGTTATTTGGAGCGCACACGTTTTGTGCTGCGTGTGGGTTTTTTGTTGAAAAGAGTACGTTTGTTTTCTGTTTTTCGTTGACTACCCAAAGTGGACTGCAGCAAGTTGTGGATGTCCTTTTCGATCGCTTGATCCAAGGTGTCTTGGAGTTCGCCGTCTTCCAACTCGGTTTGAATCGCTTGATGGATTCGACCCAACACCTGCACCTGCTGCAAACCACCATCTGGAAGCAAGGTAAGTTTGAGATGAGACACCGGTAGATTGGCAGCGATGGTATAGGCTACCGGACCATCGGAAAGACAGACAGCAGCATCGAGAAGACTGAACCACTGGGTGGCTGCATCTTCTTGAGGGTCTATCTGTAGATCACTCAATAGAAAGTCCCCCCTCCCTTTTTTTTTTTTTTTTTTTTTTTGGTGCTTACTTGTTCGCTTTCACATCCTTCAATCTTGACGTATTTTGGATGATTGCCTACAAAGCCGGTGGTATCCAACACAATACTTTCGAGTATCCCCGTACCAGCCAACTGGATCACCACAAAATCGTTTCGGTCTTTCTCTCTGGACCGAGGGGTGAGCCAGCCTTCTTTGACAGTTGTGCCATTATCCAGTAAGATGTTGGGTCGATTGCCTTGTTCGTAATCTGTCCAATGGACGATCTGAGCTCCTAAATTAGCCGAGGCTAGGTTATAGTGTCCTTTTAGCTCTTGAAAAGAAGCATAGACTTGTCCATAGCAGCAGAATCTAGACTGTAGACAAAAAAAAAATAGAGGGGGTGAATTTCTTTTGGTTTTTGTTCTGCAAGACTTACAATCCCACCACCTGGTGTGCTTGTTAATCGAATACGGGAGTAAACGTTGTCGTCAGAAATCAACTGAAAGAAATTATGGGCATCTGGCTCAAGAGAAACACAGTCAAGTAACATACACCACTGGTATAAAAGGTAAATCAACAGCGTTATAGGGGCCATTCTTCATTTACCTTTTCTTCACCTTCGAACCGTGTCAAGCCTTCGACTGACACCTGACGAGAAGCACCTGCTGTGAAACCAAGCGTGTTGATATCCAATCCAATCAATGTGCCCCGACACCCCAATTCAATCGTCACACTGGAAACGGGTGAATCCAATGCTTACGTTTTCATCTTACCTCGCCCTATCCAAATGACGTCTCACTTGCCAACCTATGGAATGTTAAATCATGTACAGAGAGAGAGAGAGAGAGAAGGGGTTTACCAGAAGGTAAAGTGTCGTTGGACTTTAGCAGATTTTCTGCCTTGCCATAAAATTCATCGGAAACAGAAAGAATCCTAGCCCCTCGACTGGCACAAGCCAATTGAGCCAACGTATCCCATCCTGTCTCTTTGATGTTTTGTGTATACAATCGAATAAAAGTGGGGTGTGAAAAGATGTTTCCCATTGAAAGTGAGAAAAAAAAAAAAAAAAAAAAAAAAGAAAAAGAAAGACTTCTTTCGGAACATTAGAGCAAAGTCTTTTTTCAAGGGTTTTTATTGTTTTCAAGGGAATGTGGATCCAATAAGAGGGTGGGTCTGTCTAGTAATAACCTCGGTCTTCTTGATCACTTTCTTCATCACTACTCAAGGCAGACGTGGCTTTGGATTGATAGAGCGAGCGTTTTGGTTTTTCTGTCCTTTCGGCTTGTTTCTCAGCTGGAAGAGCACCGTACTGAGCCAAGAGCGCGCGGATGCTTTGTGCAGTCATCTTCATGCCTCCAAACTGAATCGCACCCGCCAAGTTGGCTTTCAGATCGCCTTCACCATAAACAAGAAGGGTGGGTACGTTATGGTCTGGGAAGTTGGGTATACATTGATCACTGACAATCTTCAAGAACTTGGTGGCTTTAAATTGCGTGGCAAGTTCTGACAGACAACGATGCATTAATTTAGAAGCGGGAATCCTATAATCAAATGGGTTCAAGACAGGTAGAGAGAGTTATATCACTTACGAATCCTTATAGAGATGAACGACCACATAACATTCTTGACTGGCCTCAGTCACTTCCTTTACAAAATCAGTTTTGGAAATCTCTCTGATTTGCCCATATTTCTCTTTGGCGGCTTGGGCATGCATTTCCATCATGCGTTTATGTCTATCGAAGCTTTAACAAGGCAAGATTCGTAACAGGGGGGGGAGGGCAAGTGTTACCTATATTCATTCAAGATTCTATCGTCTTCAAGATCTTCGAGTTCATCCAGTGCATCGAGATCTTTGTTATCCAAGCTGTTTAATTCTCTTTCTTTGGCGCGAACCATATCCACAAAAGCATCTTCAACTTCATCGTCTCTCTGTTCATCCTTGGGTGGAAGAATACCTTTGGCGCGTAAAATATCGTTCCTTTACCACACAAGAAAAAAAAAAAAAAAAAACATCATCGCTATTGAGTCAATATCCAGCCATGCTTTACAAAAAAAAAAAAAAAAATCCATTTTACAAACCATTCAGTATCTGCGTTGGGATCGTCCATCGTGATGAATAAAAATTAAAAAAAAAAAAAAAAATCAATAAAATCAATAAAATCAATAAATGAGAGAGTGTATTCAGCTGTAGCCAATCAAAAGAAAAGTTCCTTTTCTTTTCAAACTCCACTGTTTTTGTTTTTGTTTTTCTTATTTGGTGAACGTTGTAGGGGTCATTCACTGGGAAAAAAAAGTGAAACGTGAATCGGTATTGACGTAAGAGTGTTATTTGTTGATTTTCTATTTCTTTTTGTATTTTTTTTTTTTGGCTTTTATTTTTCTTTTATTTTTTTGTTTTTATTGAAAGAATGTATTGGAAAACTATTTTACTATGGAGCGTGTTTGGTGTATGGAGCCAGATTTATGCTCAGAACGTATGGACAATGACAGAACCTCCTGCATCGAATGTACAGTTAGTCAACTGTGGTAAGGGCGCTATTGTTATTTGAAAGAGAAAGAGAGATAACAAAAGGATACTAGGAAGTCAAGAGGATCTCTTCCAGCTTGAAAGTTTCAGTATCGAACCTGAGCTGGTGAAGCCTGGCGCAGAGATCAATATTACCATCACGGGCACCTTATCTACTACAGTGACCGAAGGTGCTTATGCCGATGTGATGGTCAAACTGGGTAGGATTCTTTTGTTACGTAAGCACTTTGATATCTGCAATGAACTGGAGAAACATAAAGACGATGTGACACTGCAATGTCCTATCCAAGAAGGCCCTATCAAAGTAAACGCTCTTTTCTGAACCGTCTTTTCCTTACCCTTTGTTTTCTTTCTAGGTCACGCAAACAGTCACGCTACCAAAAGAAATTCCACCGGTAAGTTAATCTACTCAAGCTTATGTCTGACCATCAACAGGGCGCCTTTAAAGTGTTTGCCAAAGCCCATACCGTCGATGACGCACCGCTTGCCTGTGTGGTGATTGATGCTGACTTTAGAAAAAGACGTACTTTTGTCGAAGGATTCTGGGTGATTTCGAGTTACTTTTTTTAAAAAAAAAAAAAAAAAAAACAATAAAGAAATCACGGCTTGAGCCGGTAGATTTTTTAAAAAGACTAAAATTAGAAAAAATAAAGCTAGTTTGTAGGACGAAAAGTCTTGGCAAGTCAGCCCGCCTTCTTATAGAGTTAATTTCACTAATTTTAGAAAAAAAAAAAAAAATAAAAAAAAAAAAAAAAGAAGCTCTTCTCCAGCCTTCGCGAAAAAGATTACCCCCTAAAAAGATATAAAGAGTGGGCAAGTATTTGCACTGATTTTTGATTTTTTTTTGTTTTTCAAAAAAAAAAAAAAGAAATGCAAATCAAATATCTAGCAATTCTGATCGCCGTGAGCCAAGGCGTGATCGTAGCTGCAGATGTATCAGCAGCGAATTATTGGCAGGGATTGACAAGCCAGATCAATCCAGAGAATGTGACGGTACCTGAGATAGCGCAGACGACAAGTCAAGATCCCAGCGTGGAATGCAAGTATTATTCGCCTGATAGTCGCCTGTTCCAATTCAATGCGTCAGAATGGCCCACCATTTGGCAGACGGCGACCACCAACGGTCAGGGCGAATCAAGCGAGTTTCTTTCCCTGTACAATTCGATTGACTGGAGCCAGGCACCGGCCATTGCGCCCCGCCGTCTGACAGCCGAGGGTGGGTTGGACTTTTCAGGTTATGCTGCAGACGACCCTGACTGCTGGTGGTCCGCGTCGACCTGTACGCAGCCTAAGCGCAAGGATGTCTATCCGGATATCTACCGTTGTCCAGAGCCAGAGACATGGGGGTTGACGTTTGACGATGGACCCAACTGCTCTCACAATGCCTTTTATGATTTCTTGAGCCAACATCAGTTGAAGGCGACCTTGTTTTATATCGGTTCCAACGTGGTCGATTGGCCCTACGGTGCCTTACGTGGCCTTAAGGATGGCCATCATCTTGCTGCCCATACCTGGTCTCATCAATACACCACCACCTTGACAAACGCCCAAGTACTGGCAGAATTCTATTATACGCAAAAGGCCATCAAGCTCGCTACCGGTCTTACCCCCCGTTACTGGCGTCCACCCTATGGCGATATCGATGACCGGGTTCGCTGGATTGCTACCCAACTGAACCTGACCGCTGTGCTCTGGAACCTGGATACAGACGATTGGGCTGCCGGCCTGACCACCACCGTGCAGGCGGTCGAATCGACGTATGGGGAGTATATCCAGATGGGTACCAACGGTACCTTTGCTGACAGCGGCACTATCGTTCTTACCCATGAAATCAATAACAACACCATGGCCATGGCCGTTGAAAACTTACCCAAGATCCTTCAGGCCTACAGGCATGTGGTGGACGTGGCCACCTGTCAAAACATTACTTTTCCTTATTTTGAAAACATCCCCTGGACTTTGACCGCCGCACCGGCCCACGCTTCAGCCCAGAGTACGGTCCTGCCCGCGACCACCGTGGGTTCAGCGGCTGTCACAAGCCAAGGTGTTGTCGTCTTTGGGCGGTATCTACCCCGCCTGGGGTTTTTAGTAGGGATGCTCGTTTTGTGTTTGATAGAATAAAAAAAAGAAAAAAATCCAACGTGTTTTATTAAAATGAGTCCAGGATCTCGTATACCGGATCCATGTTGGCGTCACCTACAATGACGATATCAAAAGCGTCTGTGTATTTGGAGCCCAAGGTGGCAATATCGTGGTTGAGAAAGCCAATGGTTAAACACGCGCTGTGGGCCACGCCTTGACTCATCTGTAAATCGCCCAGACTATCGCCCATCAAGATGACGTTGGCGCGATGCTGAATCTGGGCATAGTAAGGGGAAGTCTCGAGCTGAAACTCGGATTTGTTAAACACATGGATCAAGGGCGCTTTGAAATCCACACAGACATTGTCTTTAAATACCATTCCGTTCGATACGATATGCATCGTATCCTGATAGTACAACTCTGCTTTTCTCAGTACATTTTCGATAATATCACCAATGCCGGCCGAAAACACCAAGAAGGGAATCGTCTGTTTATGACACGAATGAATCACTCGATCCACTCCTTTTCGAAGCTCGACTGGATGTTGTTCGGTCATCTTTGAGAGATCTATCGTTTTTTGTTTTAGTGATGCCATCCACTTTTTCTATGCGTACTTGCCTTCTTTTGTCAACTTTTGTTGTACCAGGAGCGCATGCGCCTCGGTCCACCATTGTACCATATACGGCACCTTTTCTTCATGGGTCATGCTCTGGTTGATTTCGATAGGATAAAAAGTGTTGTAGATACGTGCTGTTTCGGTTTTAAACTATTCTTTTGAGCACAAACGTAAACAGGACCGGCTTCTTTACCTCGCCGTTCAGTTTTTCGTATTTGGCTGGAAGTCCATGTGAAGACACATTTCTTTCAAACGCATCTGTCTTTTTGTTTCTGACCCAATGAATCGACATGGTCATATCAAAGTCTTTATGTCCAAGGTGAATAACATGCCTATACAGCTTCTCTCTTTACCACTAATAAAATGAACTTGATCTCGACCATCCTTCAGGATCTTTGAAAGTTTTTGGCTGGTTCTAGCCAAGTTTTGAATCCGAACCGTAGGATTCAGCAACAGACGTTCCACTATACAGGGTTATCAAACACCAAGCATATAAACAAAAGAGTCTTACCTAACGCTTTGGCCATCCCACACACACACACACACACACAAAAAAAAAAGAAAAAAGAAAGTGACGCGTAGGATTTCTATTTTTTAATTTTAATGAATTATTTTGAAATGCTTGCCCCCCCCCTTGTCCCCAAAAAAAAAAAAAAAAAAAAAAAAGAAATAAAAGGGGGTTTACTTTTTTTTTATATATAAAAAGAAAATATGAGCACATATAAACAAATAGGTTGTTGGTGTGTGTGTGAAGGTGTTTGTGTATGTAAAGTGAAATATACAAAAAGGATGGAGGAAAGGGGGGGGGGAAGGGGAATTATTTTTTAGCAATCATGTCACGTAAGATATGTCGAAGGTGAGTTTTGTAAATGGAGATGGCGCTTGGGGGAGGTTTAGGATAGACCATGCCATGATGTTCTGCCTCTTGGGATCTTGCAAGCCACGTATCGTATTGGCGAAAGAATTCGGTGTGTACATAAAGTAAGGTATCTTGTACGACAGGAAAGAGGGAGACGGTCCAGACAGGCGTGTTGGCCTGACTCTTGACTTCGATAATGTTATCGTGCTGATCGCTAGGCCACATCCGTGTCTCGTCATCCAAAATGAGGGGCAAGGCAAAGCCCGAGCCAAGGGTTTGATCGCGTAAGGCGCAGAAAGAATAGAGGGCCTGGAGATCTTTGGGCGGTCGGCCAGGGTCGGTGGAAGTACGGATATAGTCGTGTTCTGCTCTGGCGGAATACAGAATACCTTTGATCCATGTGCGTGTAGGGTCTAGCACGTCAATGACACTGTCTACATAATTCTGATCGCTAACAGCCGCCCCAAAAAAAAAAAAAGAAAGATCAGTCTTTTTTTCCATCACCCCAATCCAACCAACGCTTACTTTACCCTAGCGAACACACCGAGATATCAAACAACTGCTGGGCCCATTCCAGAAACTCTTTGACGCGTTCTGTCAAAACGACACGCTTGCCATCCTTGAGGGCAGCCACACGCTCTTTACATTTGGGTATATCGGATTCAGGTACGAAGCGCCCATTCTCGTTGCCGACCAATCGTACCAAGGTATCGTCTAAATCTAGTACGAGCGGTAACTTTCGATGGCGGATCAAGTCATGTACACATTCCTTCACGTTACGGACCATGTCCATCTGTCGAATCAGATAGCCAAACATGTACCCTTCCGTATCTCTCGAAGGCTTGATGTGTAGTTCCCATACATCGCCTTCCCCTGTCTTCATTTCAAACGAAGCCGTCTTTCGAAGCCCGGACAGATCGCGCGCCCAATGATGATCGGGTGGCAACCGAAAGATAAAGCTCGGGTTGATATTCTTTTTGGCCAGCATCACAAACACCCCGCGCGCATGCACTCGCTGAAGTTCATAACTTCCTTCCAACATCAGGTTTCTCGGCTCAAATCCTTGATACATAATCTCATGCGTTACCAACTCAATCTCCACCGTGTTTTCCAGCCGTGCTCGTTTGTGAGCTGGCGTCCCACGAAGTATTAACTTTGGCCGCCATTCCTTGATACGCGCCGTAGGGTCGCCAAACATCAATGTCGGCGTAGGTGAACTCGATGGTTCCGCTAACCCTCACTTTAGTCTGCTGTGCGTTGATTGTTATTATTATTGTTATTACCTCGCTTCACCGCTTTGTTCATCACCACCGGTCCATTCTTTTCTTCTTCTTTCAATACCTCTTCGTCCTTTTGTTTTAACGTATGGAGTCCCGTACTCAGTTTATAAAGCGGCTACATACAAAAACAAAATTATATATAAAAAAAAAACAGTTCAAAACATAAACACAATCACTCTTCACTGCGTTTTTTTTTTTTTTTTTTTTTTTGCTTGCTTGCTCTTATTATTTATAAACAAAAACAAAACCACTCATCCCATTCCCTCTCCTTTTTTTTTTTTCTGTTTTTCTTTATAAAAAGTAATAAAAGCTTGCAGTTTTTTTTTTTTTTTTTTTTTTTTTTTAATGCTTACAGTTTTTGAACAGTTTGTTTTCATCAAAGCCTCCCGTGGTCTCGATGGACCATTTAACATACTTGATAAATCCATGAAGAAAAGCTTTCTTTTTTTTTTTTTTTTTTTTTTTTGCACACAACAACCAATTAAAAAGGAAGGTAGCGGGTCTTAAATTCTACACGATGGGAAAGGTGGAAATAGAAAATAAAAATTTTCAAAAAAAAAAAAAAAAGAAAAAAAAAATAGGAAAAAGAAAAAGTAATAATTTTCAATTTTTTTCGTTTTGCGCTGTATTTATAGGACATGAAAAAAACCCAAAAAAAAAAAAAAAAAAACAAAAGAAAGCGTTTGTGACTTTCGACTGAGTTTGTTTTTTTTTTTTTTTTTTTATAAAAGGGGAAACAAGTCTCCCTCTTTTTTTTTTTTTTTGACTTTTGGCTTTTACGGTTTTTTTTTTGTTGTTGTTTTGTTTTTGGATTCAAACAAGAACGCAAATAGGAGAATTCGATCGGGTGTTTTATAATCAACTAAGATGATGCTAGCCTTTCGAGCCGAACAAAAAGGATTTTTGGATTTTTCTGTCTTACCTGCCTAAAACGCGTCTGTAGGACAACGAGAGGTGTGTGTGTGTGTGTGTGTGTGTATGTGTGTAGATCCACCCAAAAGTGGCTTTTAAGCAGTGCCCGTAGGGTTGGGCAAGAAACAAGCGAATTGCTTGGGTCAGCCACCCGGTCAGTAACATGGACCGCGTGAAGAGTCCTGGTGCGACGACACTTGATCATCTCTCAAAGGGCCTTGAATCGCTTTTTTAAAAAAGGGCTTGAAAATAAACTATGGATTTACAATACAACTGCCAATCTTACTCCTTTTTTTTTTAATACGCTTCTTTCTTAGCCAAGTATTGACACAGACGCTAAGAGCTTTCCTCGTAAGATGTACTGGATCGCCTGACAAGCCCAGGGTCTGTACGAAGGGTGGAAACGATAGGCTAAAACTTCGCCTAATTGATCTCCCCCCCCTCATATCTTTTTGAGTGGCATCACGACCGGCTTGATAGATCCAGTAAAATGAATAAACCACAAACGCCCTCCTTCATCGACGGTGAGAGAAAGAGATGAGTAAACTTACTCTAAAACCAAAACGAGAGTCAAACCTGGGTTAAAGGCATGTCGTAAAATAAGCTATTGCGACACCAAGACTTGCCCTTGGAAAACAATCGTCTCTCCCTTCCCCCCCGCTTGAGGGAGGGTGCACGCAAGCATTCATTGTTCGGGACTGGAATTATTATTATTATTATTCTTATTATTATCATTATTATTATTATTATTATTATTATTATTATTATTTTTTAAAAAAATAGACGCGTTTGACATGTTTACTAGTTTTTATAGATCAAACATTTTATTTTGCAGCTCTTTGGATAGATCCGTCTTTCTGGGTGTGTACAGAAAAGACTAGACTTGAGTCATTCGTTTACGGGTATCGTCTTCCATCTCTACACAGTCATCTTGTTGAATAATTTTATCTACCAGAGAAGGATGGCTGGTAGAAATATAAATGGGAGCTTTCGCCTTTTGCACTACTTTGCTGTCAATCACGACTTGTTTGATATGAGAACCAGGCGTATCGTACATGGGGTCCAGCAACAGATTTTCCATTATACGTCGCAACCCACGCGCACCCGTTTTTTTCTCCAGCGCTTGAGATGCAATCGCTTTCAAGGCGCTTTGACTAAAGTTCAATTGGATCTGATTCAGACGAAAAAGTTCTTGGTATTGTTTTAGGAGTGAATTCTTGGGTTCTTTCAAAACCTGTACTAAATCTTCTACCTCCAAATTATTCACCGAGGCTACCACAGGCACTCGGCCTACAAATTCTGGAATAAAGCCATATTTAACGAGATCTGCAGGCTCCACAGATTGTAGCGCGTCATTCGATTTCTTTTTGTTCTCAGAACCTAAATACGCATCAAAGCCAATTGACTGGTAGAACGTTAAAGAACAGCAGTCATCCCCACACACCATAGGCCCTCTTTTTTTTTTTTTTTTCTTACCCCTTTCGCCATTCTATCTTCCACAATCTTCTCAAGCCCTACAAAAGCACCACTCAGAATAAAAAGAATGTTACTGGTATCCACTGAATAGGTTTCCCCTTTGTTGGCGCCTGTAGGAGGCCCTCGTCGGGAGGGAGAGTGATTGGATTTATCAGTGATATTGATCGTAGTGCCTTCCAACATTCTTAACAGTGACTTTTTTTTTTTTTTTTTTTTTTTTTGGAATACAAAGTAAGTCAATCTTCAATCAAAAGACTACCTCTCTCTCTCTCTCAAAAAAAAGACCTCACCTGCTGTACACCTTCACCCGATACATCTCTCGACGCTCCATGCGAATCTGATCTTCTTGATATTTTATCGATTTCATCAATAAATACAATGCCCGATTCTGCTTTTTGTACGTCAAAATCACAAGACTAGTGAAAATAAGGATGGGTTAACATCGCATGCTTCATTAAGACAACAATACCTGTAACAATCGATGAATCACTAACTCTACATCCTCACCCACATAACCTGCTTGTGTAAAAGGGGTAGCATCTGACATTGAAAAAGGCACCTGTAATACCTGAGCCAACGTTCTTGCCAATAGGGTTTTTCCTGAGCCTGTTGGACCAATCAACAGCACATTGCTTTTATCATGCACAGTCGTGTCTTGATCTTTAAGCTCCAATGTAGATTCTACTGGACGTTGTTCTGGATTCGCATGGCCTTCGGTAGGTGGATTGATCCATGTGAGTCTCTGGGAGCCTAAAAGAGTCAGTACGCTGGGTGGATACAATCGTTTTCTACCAAAACTAGAGTGCTGGTTCCAGTTATTTTCAAGTGGGTTCATAGAATAACCCTCGGGATAATCTACTGAACTTTCGGATGGCCCCACGTTTTTTCGATTGGCCCGTACTCGATTATAGTGATTAAAAACTGCGACAGCAAGCGTCTTTTTGGCCTTGTGTTGGCCAATCACATACTCATCCAGATGTTGAACAATCTACAAACGAGCACATCCAAACGGTCAATGAGCCTTTTTTTTTTTTTTTTTTTCTTTTTTTTTTTTTAAGGGGGTTACCATACGAGGGTTGCTGATTTGAGGTTCCAAAGTAAGTGTAGTCGTATTCATTTTCTTGGGTGTTTGCGCAGAAAAACTATCAATGCCCATCAATCCTCCTCCACTATGCTCTGCACTATGATAACTTCTCACCAAAACAAAACGGCTTTTTGATGAAATACGATGAGCGTGATAGAAAGAAAAGAAACGGAAAGCCATTCTTTGATAGAATATCTTTTGGGTAGAAAGTATATAAGAAAAAAAAAAGAGGGAAAAGCGATAGAAACGAATTGCATTAGCATCTTCAATGGTTTCAAACCCAGGCTCTCTTACAGACACCAATCAGCTTACACATATCAGAGACAGACATGTGACTTTTTTTTGGGAGGGTAAAGTCCACTTTCGGTGACGTCAACAAGTAGCGAAAGCTTGAGAGTAAAGTGGCATTGACAAACACCGTGATGGGCTTTGTCTTTTCTTTAGTAGATAAAGCCATGTGATCTGTTGTTTTTCAATCACTTTATCCTTTTTTTTTTTTTTTTTTTTTTTTTCTCTTTTTTTTTCTGTTTATCAAAATCCATGATGGAAAAATGCAAACATCGCAATTATTTAAACTCAAAAAGACTATTTACTTGTCATGTTTGCCATGCCCATTTGCTGGAGCAGAATTCAATCATCTCTCGAAATTTTCAGGGTCAGGTAAGGAGCAAACCCAGAAATAATAAAAAACTAATGAGATGGGTAGACTGGGCCTGCTTATCTCGTGGATCAAGTGATCAACGTGAAACTGGGTACAAAAGAAGAACGAATGATGTTGACAGGTATCCATACCATAGCTGATATCAACTGTAATCAGTGTCAGATACGCTTAGGCTGGAAATACCTAAGGGCGTTAGAAGAACCGCAGAAATACAAGGAGGGAAAATTCATTATTGAACAAAGTAAAGTAACTAAAGAAGTAGAATGCGATTGCTGGTTAAAATAAACGCTGTGCCCGAAAAAAATTATAATAATAATAATTTTTCTGCTGTTTTTTTTTATTATTATTCTTTTTTTTTTTTTTTTTTTTTTTTCTTTTGGGTTTCTTAATCATCTATGGCTAAACAACCTGTTCATTCCGTTTTATTTGATAACAATCAAGAATATTATCAGCCACAACGAGGGGCTGATGACAATTTACAGTTTTATAGCTCAAACTATGATCCCTACGCTAACACCAGTTACTATGAATCGAACGCAGCACCTTCAGGCGAGATGCACTCGGCTCAGTACTATCAACAAGGCTCTTTTTGGAGCGCGTTTGGTACTGGAGGTTATGCAGATGAACCTCCATTGTTAGAAGAACTCGGACTGAATTTCGAGCACATCAAAACAAAGGTAAAGACATAAAACTGCATTGTATGTTTATATATATATATATATATATATGTATGTGTGTGTGTATGTGTTTATCTTTAAAAACTTATTGAAAAAGAGTCTAGCGGTCTTGAATCCGTTCCGTACAGTACCCAGCACAATTATGGATGATGCGGATCTTGCAGGCCCTCTTCTTTTCATCTTTTTATTTGGTATCTTTCTCTTACTCTCTCGAAAAGCCCATTTTGGTTATATCTATGGCGTAGGCGTCTTGGGTGTAGTTTCTATTTACTTGATTTTGAACTTGATGAGCGAAAACGGTATCGACGGCTCCAGGACAGCAAGTGTCTTGGGTTACTGTTTGTTGCCGATGGTTATGTTGAGTGGATTTAGTGTGGTCTTGAAATTAGACAATGTCATTGGTACTTTTCTTTCTGTCCTAAGTATCTGTTGGTGCACCTACTCTAGTTCGGGTATGTTCACGAGCGTACTCTACATGAGTGAACAGCGTATCCTTGTTGCTTACCCTGTTGGCTTGTTCTACGCTTGCTTTGCTTTAATGACTTTGTTTTAAAAAAAATAAATAAATTTGATAAATTTTTATATACGGTTTTTTTTTTTTTTATTTTTTATTTATTTTAATATCAAAAGATGCAATACGCCAATTTAAACACTCAAAGCATTCAGTACCGAAAAAGAAAGGAAGATGACTCTATTGATAATCATATAAAGTAAATGGACCTTTACCAAGTCCTCAATTAATCTGCTTTGAATGTAGAAAAAAGCGTCCGGTGGATCGAAACATTCCACCCAAGGTTCTTCAAACATAAGCCATGTCAAAAGATTAACACTTGTAATAGATTGAACTATTTGTGCCCGAGTCCAAGTTGTTTGAAGAATTGTGTCAATTTGAACACAACATGGATGCAGCCATAATGAAAAAAAGATTAGAGATTCAAGAAGCTCTTGGAAAACCAACAAAAGTGAAAAGAACCATGCGTATTTTCATTTCTAATACAGCAGCTGATCAAGTAACTGAAGAGGAAGAAGAAGAAGAAGCAGACGGACCAGTATATGAATTCAACAGCGAAAATGATCCTTCTTGGACTCTTAGAGTAGAGGGCAGATTACTGGATGTAGGCGAATATATATATATATATATATATATATATGTGTATGTGTATGTGTGTTTGTTTGTTTACTCTATTCTAGCCTATCATTCCAACAAAAAAAGCACAGCCAGTTCAAAAATTTACCTCTTTTTTCAAGTCGATTTTGATCGAATTGGATCCAGTAAAGTGCCCTAAAGGAAATTTAGTCGAATGGCGTAAACAAACAACAAGTCCTGAGAGCGATGGTATCGAAGTAAAGCGAAAAGGAGAAGAAGATGTACCAGCTCGGATTATTCTTGTTCCAGACTATACGCCACAGCGGTACAAGTTAGACGAAGGTCTGAGTGAAATAACTGGCTTAAAGTTAGCAACCGAACCGCAGATTGTAAGCGAACTGTGGAACTATATGAAAACATACCAGGACCGGGAAGACAAGCGAAAAATTCACTGTGATGAAAAATTGCAGGCCTTATTGGGTATGAGCGAGGTGCAGTTTGACGAAATTCCTGGTCTGATCCGCCGCCATGTGACACAACCCGATCCGATTGTGCTCCACTACACCATCCGAGTAGGAAAAAAATTCAACCTGTCTCCTCAAGCCTATGATGTAGACGTGGAGCTTGACAGCGTGCTGAAGCAAAAGATGATGAATGTCGTTTCAGCCTCTCAAGTGCAAAAGGACATCTTGGCTTTGGACGATAAAGTGGTCCAATGTGTACAGAGTATTAGCAACTCAAAAATTAAGCGCGACTTTCTAATGCGCTTTTCAACGCATCCCAAAGAATTCATGAACAAGTGGATCAACAGTCAAGCTAGAGAAATTGAGGTATGTGATTCATATTAATCTCCGATGTTGACTTTTACAGGCTGTATTGGGCGAAACCAAGGTCAATCTAGAAGATGTCCGTCAAACAGAATTCTATAAACAACCCTGGGTAAAGGAAGCTGTTTTCCATTACCTAACAGCCAAAGTAAGATTTTATACCTACTTTTTTGCTTTTCTATTCACCATAGTTTAGACGCAACAACGAATGCAGGAACTGCTAGCCACTCAGTCTACAAACTACGTTTAGAAAAGAACTTGCTCTCCTTTACTTCTAAAGTCCTCTCCCCCCCCCTCCTCCCCCGTTTTTTTTTTCTTTTAATTAAGGTGCAGCTAATCTCGTTGTGCAACCTTGCCTATTCATGGCTCGGGAAACATCAAAAGTAAATAAAAGTTTCAATAATTAAAATTCAAGTCTAGCAAAAAGTGATTGAATACAGTATCTTCTTCGCCCAGAGAAGACTACTGGAAGAATATCGTTAGTACAGCTTTTTTAATCGCTACTTGACTAACCTTTGCACAAAGACCAAGTTTTTTTTTTGTCTTGACAAGCAAAAAAGTTTACACAAACTCGACGGCTAGGTCCGGCAAAAGAGGGTAAGGCTGTAGACTATTGATGTTTCTAATCCTTTTCTTTTTTTTTTTTATATATATTAAAAAAGTCCCGGTTTTCATATAAATAAGGGCGTATATGAGGTATACGTGTGTGTTACACATACTTGTAGTAAAGATGATCCGGGGAACTCAAGAGGTATAAATAAGGATCAAGATTTCCTAATTACTTTATTTTGCTTTTCTTTTTTTTAAAAAAAAAAAATACTATTAATAATACATTACTTTCTCTATGGGCTGTTGTATGTCAAATTGCATTGAGAAAGTAAGTTGCCAGGCTAAATATCCTCTTTACTAATTTGAGTATAGGACACTGTCTATGAAGTTGTGCTGGACACTCACGGTGTTGCCCAAAGAGTGCCAAAAGGGAAAGGAACGCATTTTATTCATATATCTCAGCACCGGGAAACGGTTTTAAAAGAAAAGGTATTGTAATTGTTTTTCCATTTAGTTATTAAGCATACATTAGTCAGAAGTACTCTGTTATCCGCCACCAGTTTACCAAACGCGATTCCCGTCTCTCATTAAGCCTGCCATGTACGAACATCGCCGCGTTCAACCAATTTAAACACTCGAGATAAATGCTGGTCATTATCGATACTTCATAGACTTTTTTTTTTTATACAACTAATAATAATAAACAAGTCAAACAAAAGAAACAAGTTTCCGTTCCGATAGTAACACAAAATAAGTCGAGGGCTTAAGACCAGTACAGATTCTAGAATATCCTCAGGACTGTTTATCTATTGCTAATTAGCCTGGAAAAAAACATAATTTTCTGTCTTGAAGAAGTAACAAGGCTTTATTTGTTTTGCTATATATTTAGCTCAAGTAAGAGTAGACTTTTGTTTCTTCTCGAAAGGGGTGTTTGAAGTTAAACAACGAGTGTAATGTCTATTTCTTGCACTGACAAATTTCTTCATCTTTCAAACCAGCTAATGCTTGCTCAATGTGTTGACCACAGCCTATATTACACTTAGTCATCTTCTTTTTTATTTTACTGTACTTGTATTTGGCTTTATTTGCTTACCTGCCCAAGTATATTTACCACAATCAGCACAACTAATCCTTTTGCACATTTTTATCAAAAAAGACTAAATTTTTAAGAAGAAAAAAAAAATTTGTCTTGGGTTTCTATTTAGTGTAACATGGTATTCGCTCATTTTAGGACGATGAAACCCATTTTTACAAGAAAGTGTATATATGCGTGTATAGCCTAATTGCCTTTCCTCTTTTTTCTCTCCAAAATTTCCCTTCATGATTCGGTTTGGTTTTCTTCTATTTTTGAGTGGGTATATAGGATTGGTTTCTACTCAAAAGGCTGAACCCATCATATGCGATTGTGGCTTCTTGGATGAAAGCAATCAGTTGTGGAGTCAGATTTGGTATTCCGACTATAGCCAGTATAAAATATTAAGTAGCACCGACCGATTTCATCAACTGATGGATTACACTGTGCAATCTAAAGCGAAAAACAGTCTTGATCGTATTTTTTCGCCTCACAATGTTAAGCTCACTCTGCAAGGCCTATCGTTGTCTGTCAAAAAAAACCAAAACAAATACACTTCAGCATCTATAGGCACCAAGAGGTAAATTTGAAAACCTACGCCGTTGGCTCAATTATCGATTTAGGTCGGATTTCTTGTATGGTACTTTTCGCGCGCGTATGAAAACCAGTCAAGTTCCGGGAACTGTTGCTGCTTTCTTTTACTATCACAATGTATCCAGCGAAATTGATATGGAAACTCTAAGTCGGTTGACAAATCCATGGCAAACCTATTTTGCTGTCCAGCCACAAATTTACAATAAAGACGGTTCAGCTTCACCTTTGACTCATCAAAAATACGGCCTAGGGTTCGATCCAACACAAGGATACCACGAATATCGCTTTGACTGGACACCGGGTATAGTTAAGTTTTTTGTAGATGGTGTTCATGTAGGTGAAATGACAACGCATGTACCAAGCACACCTGGCCGTATCATGGTTAATCATTGGACGGATGGCAACCCAAATTTCAGTGGCGGCCCTCCTGAGAATAATACAGAGCTTGTTGTTTCTCACCTTAATCTTTTTTTCAACTCTTCGGAGAGCAAAGAAATTTTGGTCTGTCAAAAAAGAAAAGCGCCATGCCGCGTACAAGGTAAGGTGGGATCATACAAACATGCCTAATATTTGTTTTAGACATCATGAGCAATTATATTGTGCCTGCTTCACATACATCTTCTGCTGGTATTCTTTTTCCCTCTTGCCTTATTTGCTTTTCTATCTTGTTTTATCTACTTTTTAGTATTTTTGTAGTTTAAGAGCTTTTTTACAACACTAATAAACCCCC
>JAIXMR010000148.1:0-42950 GCA_025677835.1 Sporodiniella umbellata | reverse complement strand
CACACACACACACACACACACACACACACACACACACACACACACACATACAAAAAGTCTTGAACTTCCAACAAAGTTGGCCTTGTCTATAAAGATCCCAAACGACCTCTTTTGAGAGTCTTTATGCCCATACCAAAACGAAAGGCAAGCCACACCAAGTTTTCATAGATACATGACTCTTTCCTCTCTGAATGTGTGACCTAATCTTAATGGAACACAAAAAGACTCAATCAAGTAATATTCAGCCAGAAAAAAGAAAAAAAGTTTTTCTTTAGCTTTCTATCTATCCAGTGGATGTTATCTAATACAACTTTCCCCTGTATTGGAATCTTCAAGTTTTTATGTGAGGATGAAGAGGAACCATTGCCTGGGTCGCCTGCCCAGACATCCAAATCACCTACGGGTTTTACTACCCAACTTATCCTCTGCAGTTGTGTAGGCTCCATTTGTTTTCTGTTGTTTTGTTTTTTGAGAGTGAGGTGAGAAACGCGCAGGGATTTTACGAGAGAGTGGCTCACGTTCTTTCTTTAGATGGAGAAACATATACTCGCCGCGGCTTCGGATGAAAAAGTAATGCCTTTTTCTTCTTAAACATAGAGGTATTGACGGTATTGTTGATAGACACGCTCCCGAACAGTTACCCACGACCTTGTTCGGTTGGATTATACCCCTCTTAAAAACACCCAATTCTGTTGTGATGGATAAAGTTGGATTGGATGCTGTGGTGGTAAATGTTCAACCCTTTTTTTTTTTTTTTTTTAACCTTTTTTCCCGCCCAAAAGATGCTTCAATTTTTACTGATGAGTGTCAAACTGTTTTCTTTTTGTGGATTTTTTGGCACAGTTGTTTTATACCCGATCAGTAAAATGGGTGGCGGTGATTTTGGTAACAGTACCGGCAGCACTGCTAGAGTGGATACAACTCATAAAGTCAGCTTCTTGTGGGTTTACTTGTTTTTTACCTATCTGTTTGTATTCGCCACTTTTTATTTCACGTTTTCAAATTATCGTGATTATGTACGTATCCGTCGTGAATTCTTACTGAGAAAAGCAAAAACGCTTTCGGCTCGTACACTGTTAGTCACCGGTATTCCTCCACATCTAAGATCCGACCATAAACTAGCAGAGTACTTTGAAAAGCTCGGGATCGGCATGGTGGAATCTGTACACACCATCCGTCACGTTGGTCGGCTTCTGGAATTTATAAAGGAACGATCTCATTATCTAAGACAGCTGGAGACTGTCTACACAAAATACCTTGGAAACCCACAGTACCCAATCGCTGGCACAAGGCCAGTCATACAAGAAAACATCTTGTTTGGTGCTCAATTCGATGCCATTGATCATTACAAGAAAAAGTTTGAACAAGTCGATGGACTGGTGCAGAAAGCACGTAAAGTAGGCAAATTTGCGCCTACAAGTGTTGGCTTCATCACTTTTGAAGAAACAGTGAGTGCGGTAAGAAGATCGTTCACTTCTCTCCCCCTCCCCTCCCCTCCCCTCTTGATCCTTTCTTGTGCTAACGTGCCTTTTATAGTATGTAGCCTCTCAAGTTTTGATTGATTCCACACCTTTTCGATTAAAAGCACAACTTGCGCCAGAACCAAGAGACGTCCTATGGGAAAACATTGCAATGCATGGAAGGGAGCGTTGGATACGTAAAGCAGTGGTCATGTTCATCTTGTTATTCTTGGTCTTCTCTTGGACCATTCCCTGTAATTACCTATCGGCATTGACATCCACCAAATCACTCAAAGCTTATTTCCCCTGGTTATTGAAGTTGGCAGAAAAAAACAAGATTTTAAATCAAATCGTGGCTGGATTTATACCTACTTTGGGTGTTGTCATCTTTTTTTCTGTACTCCCTCTTATTTTTAACAGTAAGTACAACACAATCATATTCGTCTGGGGTATTGATTTGATTGTTTAGGTTTAAGTGTCATTGAGGGATTTACTACTCGAAGTGAGTCGGAGGAATCTTGTTTTGCAAAGTAAGCTTTTTTTTTTTTTTTTTTTTTTTCTAACCAAAGTGAAAAGCTTCTTAACCTCTTTGTTCATAGACAGTTTTTCTTTTTATTCTCAAATGTATTGTTATTCATCACGGTTGCAAGTACCTTGTTCAAGTCACAAAAAGACATTTTTGAAGATCCTACCAAGATTGCCAATATATTTGCCTCGAAACTCCCAGAAGTAGCGCCTTTTTATATTAATTATGCAGTTCTTCAGGGAATAATGCTGTAAGGATCTCATACACACTAAGCTGTCCATATTAATTTTTTTTTTTTTTTTTTTTTTTTTTTTTTTTTTGCCATTGTGTAATAGATGCCCTATACAATTACTTCAAATCGGTCCTATTCTTGTACAGAAATTCTATTGTATATTTCTTTGCAAAACACCACGTGATTTCGCTGAAGTTTATGCTCCTCGTATGTACAACTTTGGTTGGGGGTATCCTGTGCCTGTTTTCATGTTTGTCGTTGTCTTGGTTTATTCTACTATTTCTCCTTTGATTTTGGTTTTTGGTGTCATCTATTTTGCAATGTCTTATCTTGTATGCAAGTATCAACTTCTTTATGGTAAAAATAATAATAATAATTAAGACTTATGCGAGATTAGTAACCCAAGCTTCTCCCAGTTTATTTTCATTCTTATGAAGTTGCAGGCAGAATGTGGCCAATGGTTTTCTCTCGTATCATGATTGCCCTTGCTATTTTTGAACTAACATCCGCTGGTCTTTTTACACTAAACAAATCATTCACGCTGGCCTTACTTTGCGTCCCTCTATTGTTTATGACTTTGGCTTATAAAATCTTGATGGATCAAGCCTATCAACAAAGCACACAATACTTGCCCCTCCAATTACTATCTGAAAGATTTGGGCCATTGACGAACGCAGTGCCTCTCTTGGGATGCAACACCAACAATAACAATAGTAGTAATAGCAGCACAACAACCCGACATCACAAAAGACGTACAGTATTAGACGAAGACGATTATGTGGCAGAGCCTAGAAAAACAACCAATTTTAGAGAACCTCCGATGACCCTATTAAATGGTATTCTAAATACAGGGATGAAACAGTATGGTCACCCGGCGCTTTTAGGTCTTTTGCCTCAGCTTTGGTTACCAACAAAGGCCGAGCACTCAACTACACGTGAGATCATAGATGAGGAATCATACCCTGAGGTGCCTATAGAATCACCCATAGAAGAGGATGATGGTTACTCAGCAGACGAAGGCGGACAGACAGACGAAGAGGAAGAACAAGATAACGAGAATGCTTACTATCATCATCCTGAAAGGCGTGGTCATAACCGTCTTCCAAAAACATATGGAACGCTTTAAAATATATATTTTATTTTCTCCTTATTTTTTTTTTTTTTTTGGATTTTTTTTTTTATAAACATGAACTCCCCAAATAAACTTATTTCTTTTCTATTATCTTTTTAAACCTTTTAACCCCCCTTAACTCTCCTTAATACTTTTCACTTCCCTCTCTTTCTCTCTCTCTCTCTCTCTCTCTCTCTCTCTCTCTCTCTCTCTCTCTCTATCTCTCTCTCTCTCTCTATCTCTCTATCTATCTATCTATCTATCTCTCCCCCTCCTCCCCTCACTTTCCTTTTAATTATGTCACATTCAGATTTATTAGAAGAAATTGAAGAACTAAGATCTGAAGAAGAGTCTATATGTTCAAGTGTTCCCGATGAAAACATTGATTTTGATCTCGTTTACGCGCTACATACTTTTGTTGCGACTGTAGAGGGACAAGCTTCAGTTGTCAAAGGAGACGCACTTGTTTTAATGGAAGATACCAACATATATTGGTGGTTGGTCGAAGTACTAACCACCAGAGAAGTAGGTTATATCCCAGCAGAAAATATTGAGGTAATTCTATTTTTGACAACCCTCTCTCGCTATATATATATATATATATATAAATATATGTTTCTTTAGACATCATATGAGCGACTCGCTCGTTTAAATAAGCATCGAAATGTGGAAGTAACCTTTCCTTCAATACACGACACATTATCATTCACTATAAATTCACAACCACGCGTAACTATTCTAGACGATCTTGACGTGTTTCATTATGAAGTCGATTCAGAAGAAAGTGACTCTGAAAGCGACAAAGAAGAGGAAGAAACAGACGAAGCTGAGAGCATGAGCTATGTTGAACAGACTGGATCAGAAGTAAAAGAAACACTGGATATTCGGGTGTTTGCTGGTAATGTAGGTGGCCAGGGCTTCCATACGTTTTCTGTCACAGACCAGACGAGTGCTGAAGATCTTTTGATTTGGGCTGTATACCAGTTTGGTGTACATGATGAGTGTAACGAGTATTATATGGCCGTTCAGGGATCCGATGGGGATGACTATGTACTATCAGCTCAAGACAAACCTCTGTCTATATTCAAAACCTTGACTGATTCATTAAGAACACCTATGCCTTTGTTGTCCAACCGTATCTCCCAACCGTCTTCTGGAAGAAGGCCAAGGTCAAGCAGTTTTGGTAATGATGAGCAGACAGACCATGATGAAGACGGAGTGATTCGCTTTTATCTGCATAGACGTACAAAAAGAGAAAATATGATCTACATCAAAGTGTCCTTGTATTTAGAGTGTGCCAAAAAGAAGGCAAGAGAAATGGATCGTATGGATAAAGTGATTGCGGTCACTCAGGATGCAATGGTCGGTCAAGTGATCCGGTTTGCTTTAGAAAAGTTCCATGTGCCAGATTTATTAAAACAATACACATTATCTGTTAAGAAGCATCATAAAGGTAATCACTCAGGAGAAAATTTAGGAGAATACTAAAAAAAGAAAAACAAACAAACAAAACGTATAATCAACATACATAGAAATCGAATTGGGTTCGAATGAAATGATGTCGAGTGTACTTGGGAAGCTATCGAGCAATACCATCACTAGCGAGTTGGTTTTCATCTTGAGACAGTCAAGGCGAAGAAAGCTGCATTTTCCAGAGAGAAGGCCGAGTATATTAGATGTCCTCATGGATACTCCTAAACATCAGGAAGAAAAATATATAAATACCCATCCTCTTTTTAGACGCTCTTCCGCCCCAGAAATGGATAGACCTCAAGACAGAAAAAAAGAAAGCTTGAGACAGCAATTTAAGAGACTTGTTGGATGGGGCTCTAACTCAACATCTCCTGTCTCATCTCGAAAGCAATCATTAGTTGAAACAAAGTCAAGGCAAGGCTCGGCAGATCAAAGCTCAAGCCGCTTTGAGATGATCAGCTGTATATCTGAAGAAGACAATCGTGAGGACTCAAGGTATCCTAACAATGAAACTGTGGGACCTTTAGACCGTGCGATGAAATCGCAAGAACATGTTATAGAACCTCCTGTTGAGACTCTAGAGCATACACAAGAGCCGATTGAAGAATCAGACAAGCCTGCAGAAGAGCCTGTAGAGTCTACAGAAGCTACTGAGAATATCGAAAAACTACAGATGGAACCTTCTGAAGACAATGAAAGCGTAGAGAACACAGAAGAGAAGGAGTGCGATTTAGAAGAAAAAGAAGAAAAGGAAGAAAAAGAGGAATCGGTCCCAGAGTTAGCAGTACCAGAGAAATCCTCTGATATTCAAGAAGAATATACAATGTGGATCAACAATCAGCCCAACGAAGAAGAGGTGTCTACGCCGTTAGAGTCAAGCATGACCACTAGCATGTCTACTAGCAAAGTGTCACTTGTTTCCGAAGTATCTTCTTCCAACTGTCCTCCTATACCTCCTCCAGTAAGTCACACAGCGCCTGTGGATCCCAGTCATATGGATGACCTGTACCTACTTGTTGCCCACGGAGTTGACTTTCTTACTGCAAGAGAAAACACACAATGGGAACAAGAAGGCGGTTACGAATTTCATCCCTGGAATAGACCGCAAAGCTCTTTTGCTGTGCGCCCTAAAGACAAAAAATCACCACAGCCTATCCCTCCGCCTCCATTGGCTCCTATAGATGAACAACAAAAAGAAGTGGCCATGTCCATGGCCAAACGCATCTTGAGTGGAAAAGTAGAGGAAGACGCTCCTGTCGAAACTCCTGTTACTGAAATTACTCCCATTACTACCACCAATAATATTATTATAGCTAATAACAATACTCCTGTGAGTCAAATTAAGCCATCATTGGACGACGAGGTAATTATATCTCCCTTGTAATGGTTGATTATATATATTTATACATTTTAATAATAATTATAGGAATTACAAAGAATAGTAGCTGCTCATATCGTCTTTTAATAAACTGTATCCATCCGCATCTCATCTGTTACTGGTTCATATACTATCTTATTTTGGGAGTCTATCCAATAGGATACAGGAAAACCTACGATACCTGACATGTTGGCTAATATGTCATACATATCAAACGTTCGATACTAATATATATATATATATATATATATATATGCATATGTATGCCACAATTTTACATATTGATTGAGTTTTTTTCTTGCTGTCATTTTTAAAAAAAAAAGTTTTGTAGAAAAGATTACCGGTAGTGTCCCTTGTATAAGTTCACTTCCAGAAGCTATGAAAACGAAAGAAGTGATGCCCAAGATCAAGTTTCGCTTGATGGACATGTTCCAGAGGAAATAAAGAAAGAACGACAGTATGAAGAACACAGTGAAATGAAGCAATTTGTCATTTATATTTAGTTGAATGGGTGTGAATCCAAGAAGCCCCATCAATAAAAGAAATATAAACAACCCTGCCAGGACCCAAATGCGCATAAAGAGAGGCAAGATCGAAAAATTTTCTGGGTGTGTCTATCCTTAGATTTCTGAGCTTCATTAGGTTTCGTCCAATCGTTTTATGTGTGGCATTATTAGAAAAACCAGATTGAGCCAATACAATTTTTTTTATAAATATTGTTTTAATCCTACCACATTTACCTATTATCGACAGAAAGAACTTTCAGTATTCTCCACTTTTTTGGAGTGGCTCGAAAGAAATAATCGACTGGCGTTTTCATGATAAAACACCAATACATTGACAATAAAAGCGTGTCAAAGAAAATTATGGAGACAGGTCTCCGCCATAAAGTAGTTTTGTTTCTACTACTATGAAAATCATTTCTATTCTAATAATTGATAATAAATTATTAGACAATCAAGAAATCTGGCTGTCACTAACGTTAGTATAAATAATTAGGTTGAGTGACCAAGTAAGATGTGTATCTATAAATGCATGTATGGGCGTTTGTCAAAAAATATCTTTTTTTTTTCTACTTATCTGCCGTGGAAATGTGGTTGGTTGCATAGGTCGAGATATCGTTTAGACAGCAAAACGGTACGGACTAAAGAAAGAGAAGTTGTATTCAAATCTACCATCTCCTTCTTTTAAAATGTTATTTAATCAATTTTTTTCCCTGTTGTATAACCGTCTGTCTTGTCGCAATCTTCTACTAACATATTTTGGTTGAATTTTTACAAAGCAGTCTTCTATATTTTTGGCCGAGCAAATACAATAGTGATGAAACTGATCTATTGTTTTTGTACATATTGATTGAGAGATGAGGTGATTGACGAGTAAATAAACACTATTGTACATTTTTTAAAGCTGTTAAGTGATAAGAGTGGAATACCCAGTATCCGTAATAGGTTGTTGTATGTTAACTGATCTCTTAAAAATACAAATCCGAAACACAATTAACAATCACCCCTTTCACTCTTATACAACGTTCTCGCAGGCATCTTTAGAGCGTCCAGGGTGAGCACTTTGGCTTGCTCTCGTCTATGGATAACCTATAATTGCACCCTTGGCCCGATTAATCACTTCTGTCCCAAACTTTTATTAACGATCCTGCCCCAACTTAATTTGCAAATGACCAAGTCATTTTTGTATTGACCCAATCTAGTTTTGCTGACTGTAACCTACGCAAAAAAATAACGATAAATCTCCGCTTTTAATTTAGCCAATACAAAGCAACCAGGTACCAGATAAATAAAGTAACGCTTTTATTCTGACTTCTTTATTCACCGTACCACTTTCATTCTTTCACATGCGGTCGAAAAGTTTACTTCTTGCTCTACTGATACCCTTCTATCCAGGTCTTGCTTCAGATGCTAAATTTCATTTGGAGCAAGGAAATCAACACTTACTTGGTGGAAAGTTTACAGATGCTATTTTAAGTTATGATGCAGCCATTCGTAAGTGCATGAATGTAAAACAATACCTGATCCTCTTTTTGAACGCATATAGAACAAGACCCTTCGGACTATCTTTCCTACTACAAAAGAGCTACAGCCTACTTGTCTCTTGGAAAAACAGATTCAGCTATTGAAGATTTCACTAAAATTTTGGAGCTAAAGCCTGGTTTTCGTCAAGCACTACTTCAGCGCGCCAAGATCTACGTGGCTGATGGCAACTATGCTCTTGCCAAAGAAGGGCTAGACAAATCACAAGATGAATCCAGCAAATCATTGGTAAAATTTTAGCTTTTTTTTTTTCTTTGGAAACAGACTTTAACATCAGTTAGTTGGAATCTATTGAGAAAGCCGAAAAATACAGCGCTTCAGCATCTAGGTTTTTTACGAACGGACAATACGACCAATGTATTGAACATGTCTCTCAAGTTATACAAATATCGCCACAAAAGCCACAATGGAGAACTTTGCGAGCCAAATGTCATTTGGGACAAGGAAAAATTGAAGAAGCTGTAAACGATTTGAGGTATGGGCGTTTTCTAGACAGCCTTTATAAAAACATGCCAACCCATTTTTCTACAGCCGTGTCAGCCTTTTGAACCCAAGCGACCAGACGCTACCTATGCAGCTTGCTCGACTTAACTTTTACTCGCTTTATGAGCCTGAGCGCGCGCTTACTCAGGTCAAACAGTGTCTCCACTACGATCCTGAGCAAAAACAATGCAAAAGCCTTTTCCGACAGATCAAACGATTCCAAAAAGACTTCATAAAAGTTCAAGAAGCCAAAGAGCAGAAAAGAATAGCCACTGCACTCAACAGTTTAATCGGAACACGGTCGAAGCAAGGACTAGTGGTAGATATCGACGAGCCTCATACGGCTTTAGAAACAGAAATGCAAGTCAAGCTTCCCAAACGTCTTCACCTTTTGTGTTTTGAGCTAGCATGTTCATTGGCCGCAGAACAAAAGGACACAGAGAAAGCCAAGCTGTGGTGTAGCCGAACATTAGAACTGGATGCAGATAATGCGCAGGCTTTGATATATATTGGTGAACAAAAGTTGAACGAAAACGATTTTGAGGGCGCTGTACGTGATCTGGAAAAAGCTTATGAAATCGAGCAAAAACCACGGGCGCGTCAACTATTACAGAAAGCACAACAACTTTTAAAGCAGAGTAAAAAGAGAGACTACTACAAGATTTTAAAAGTGGATCGAGATGCCGATACTAGACAGATTAAAAAAGCGTATCGCAAACAGGCACAGGAGTGGCACCCCGACAAATACAGTGGAGATCTTACCCGTGAACAAGTAGAGAGCAAGATGGCTGAAATCAACCAGGCTTACGAAGTACTGAGCGATTCAGGTAACGAGAGCATTCTAAAAACCTTGTCTAAACACACATCATTAGAAAAAAGGGAACAGTTTGATCAAGGTTTCGATCCGTATGACCCTGAAGCAGGCTCTCAACAACAGCATAACCCATTTCATTTCCAAGGCGGTGGCCACCCTTTTGCCCATTTTGGAGGTAACGGAGGACCTTTTGGCGCTTCTGGAGGATTTGAATTTCATTTTTAAAGAGGCCTTCATCTTTCTATATTTTTCAGACTATTTAATTTTTAAAAAACCGCATCTCTTTGATTATAAAGCTTTTTTTTTTTTTTTTTTTTTTTTTTTTTCTTCTTTCAAAGTTTCTTTTTTCTTTACTGTTCGTTATTGATGGATTGCAATCAACCGTTGCTATCTGACGAAAGCCCCAATTACCAATCAATCCATGAGAATGAACCTACGGACGCGTCTCTAAAGAAGGGATTCCCTTTGTCCACCAGCCTTTATTTAGAAAACACTTTAGCCGTAGCTCGCGATCATTTAGGTACCGCACAAAGTAACAGATAGATGGAAATCAAAGCTCAACTCTGTTAGCAAACGAAAGAACGTTTCTAGCTTGGGTAAGAACAAGTCTATCTACAATCTCTGCAGGCATCGGTAATACAATAAACCTATATTTTTGAATGGTGCAATTTTGCTTTAACATTGCGCCTTAGCCGTTACACAACTGTTTCGGTTAGATCACTCCAGCCAGATAGGCAAGCCTCTGGGTATGGCTTTTGTCAGTATTGGCATGCTGTATATGGCGATGGGAGCGGCTCGCTACTTTCATACGCAGACCTCACTCACTCACGGTTATTTTCCGGCAAGTCAGCATACTGTGGTGATTGCAACCTTCACTCTCGTCTCTGCTCTAGTAACAGTTCTCGTTTTTATTATAATGTGATTATTCGGACAAAAGGGGTGTACGTTCGTCTCTTTCTGTGACTTCTCTCACAAATGGCCATTTGAGCACACCGTTAAAGTAGAATGTGCCGGTCACCATCAACATAAACCCACTCACTTGCACCCAAGAAAACTTTTCCCAACCCAAATAAATAGAAACCATCCAGATGAAAAGTGTTCTGATAATAAAATGAGTATTCTCCCTATATCTATTTTAAATAAGGCGTACCTGCAGGCATCAATCGTACTTCTGGCAGTAGCCGACACGGCAGAGGTGATAGAGAGACCGAACCAATTAAAAAAGGCGATAGAAAGGCTGATGGCAATACCAGTTTGCCATACCTTAGGATGATCAAAGAAGTCATGGTACCCTTTGACCATATCGAATGTGGGGTGCTGACTACCCAGCATCACGTGCAGGATAGGCATGGCAATTAAGACGGAGATGAGGCCAAAGGAACCCTCCAGTCCGACAGCTTTCAAAGGTGTGACCTTGTAGTGCATCATGATCTTTTCCTCGACCACAAACATGGTGGCTGCGAACAATTGGGCACCGAGAACCAAGCCAACGCCCAGGAGAGATCGCGAGTTCAAGACGTCTGATTCTTGAGGGCCCAGGACGGAAGAGAGTCCAACAATGCCCACGCCAGCGACAACCATCGCTAACGACAGCCATTCATAGGGACGCAGCCGACGTCCTAGGAACAGGAAGCTAAAGATGCCTGTAAAGATCACAACAGCACCACGTAACATCTGATAGACACTGGCTGTGGTTAAAATCAACCCGACGTTCATCACCGTGGTGGCCGTCAAGTCACATAGCGTGGGTATCCAGAATAATAGAGAAGAACGACCTTGAAGCTCCGGAAGGTCATCTGTGGACTCAGGCTTATTGGCCTTGTTGGTATATTTTTGATATAGGTAAACGGACCATACGGCGAATTCTCCCACAAACATATTCAATCTAAGGAGAAAATAGGCAGGAGAACGCAAAAAGATTAGCAAGTAGGAGTGTGTTTGATGCTAGCTTACGTTTGCCAAATGGGCTGTTCAAAGTAATGTCTTTTCTTTGGATTTGGATCTTGACAGTTATCAACACATTGCATGTCTTGATATTTGTTTAGAATTGTATTACAAACACCTACATCAATGTGAGTAACCTACCCATCAAACATAGCCGAAAACACTCAATTCAATCCCTTACCTGATAAAAGCATCCCTGCAACTAGCACTAGCGTAGTGGAAACATAGCTATTTCGGACAGACATGATAAAAGTTTAGTACAAGAAGAAAATGTAAAAGAATAGAAAAATACAAAAAAAAAAAAATATGATAAAATGATAAGAAATTCCTACTTACGGAACAAAATGCCCCTTTTAGGTATAAAAGCAGTCTCCACATTTTATTTTTACATGATTGGTACGACGAGTAAATGAATTTGAGACACCTTCAATTTGCTTTTTTTATACATGATTTGCAGACAGTCCTTTGATCAATTTGCTTTTTTTGGACTAACCAACCGTCATCTTCAGACTTCCTTTTTCTTGTCAGGCCTCTCTGGCTTTAGCGTGAATTGCGTTGCCTACAAGTGACTATCGCATCACAAGACACACTAACAGGCTGTAACTTAGTGATGCCCTTTGACTTTGGCTCAGCTACAGAAATTTTTAGCTTGAAAGTTGGCAGAGAACTCAAAGCCTGCATTAATTAAGAAAAATATTCTTTTTTTTTGTTTTTTTTTGCTAAAGTGAGCTCTTCAAAAAATAGCTTTTGATTCCTATGCGTAATGCAAGACAAATGCATGGTTGTGCTTTGAGGAACACTGCATCTCAGCATTCTCAGACAAAACACGACTACAACAGTACGTTGTTTAGCGTCAGATAAGCAGGTATCAACTAAAAAAAAAACACCGACTTGGATAACAACCACATGTGTTTCTTTTTTTTTTTTTTTGCTGAGACCTATAGCAAACCGTGCTGTTTTTCAAAAAGAGACGCGTCTTTAGCCAAAGCTCTTGTATATATCACAACCTGTATTAGAAAAGAGTCCTGGCCAAAAATGAAAAGCAGCGCAAAGAAGGATACAGAAAAGACTCTTTGGCAGCTGACCCTCTTGCTGTTTTTCAATTAGATACCAGAGTACGGCTTGATTGTGCATACTGAAGGCGCTCTAAAATAAACACTTTGAAAAACAATCGGGCTAAAGGCGTACTTTCTCCCTAAAAAAAAAAAACATTTTTTTAAGAGCTCAGGTCAAGACCATATGTTGTTACTGTATACAAAAGTCATTGATTACACAAAAACGTGGTAATCGAACTCTACATGTAAGAATAATTGGTTGCAGCCAGAAAAAGGTAGTATTTCTAATACAAAAAAAAAAAAAAAAAAAAAAAAAGGAGGGAGCAGATGTATATACAGTAGCAATGAATGACTATTGTGATAAAGTTTAATAGAAATATGAAAAATTGAGAAAAATTGAAAAAAGTTGAGTAGAATTTTACTCTTTTGTAAAGTTTTGCCACTTTAAGTTTTTTTTTTTTTTTTTTTTTTTTTTTGCAACTTTTGTTACTAAATCTAAAAACAAGATAGCAAGCAATTAACTAATAAACAACTTTTATCTGCCTACAGACGGCGATATTCTATAGTCAGATAACGTCTATGGCCTTCGCCTAACAAAACGGTCTTTTGGCTACTCCCTACGTACTCACTACTTTCCAGCTGTTGGCCTTCAACTCTAATACGATCCAGAACACTGCGTTTGTTGAGCGATATTTTTCCATGTATGACATCAGAAATAGTTTGTAGTATAAAAAACGGATATCATATGACGTATGCGTTCCGTAGAACTCCGGCTCGTGTCAAAGCACCTCCTTAAAGCAGTGATTGCATTGATGATGTCATTTCTATATTCAGCAATTTTACATTGTTTACTTTTCGCTGTGTTCAAGAACATACTACAAGTTGCGGCTGTTGTAAACTCACTATGCTTCCCATTGACTCTGATCGAACCAGGAAGCCGGTGTGCGTCAATTGTGATCATTAGGCGAGAATGTAGATTTTAAGAGGTCAATCCCGGTTGATTGTTGAACCATTTCCAAATTTTAACAAAAATAAGCAGGGTGATCACCATCCGCTATACAGTCACAGCTCTTTGTACACGCCTTGCTTTCTTTAGTAAGTAGTTACATCAAATGAGCATAGTAGCACAAATTGCGATCCAACGCAACCGCACCAAGAAGTGATAAGACACACCTTACACTTTTCTAAAAAATCCCACAGTTAGAGGCATGACAACTGTAGTACAAAAGCCGGTGTCCACTGTACAAGCGGTTATCAACAGAATAGCGGAAACCAGTAATCATGAACCTATCAAATAGCCTCCTCCCCTAAGATCAATCAGAGTCAAATTACACGGCCTGAACCGTTTGCCTGATACGATGCGATTGCTTTAAAACTTAGATACTTTGAACCAAGTGTGTCTGCATCAGCTACTTGGAGCTCTGTTTCTTCAAGATAGCCCAAATCTACATCAAATCGCCACGAGAAAAAGACCTGCTGGACAACAGGATATGCAGAGTAGTTCGATAGGTAGCAAAGAGGTGTTGTCTGATTTGACGAACGCAATGCTGTATAAACCATAAAGGGGCGGTCTCGAGCCTTCAAAAGATCATTCATGATGGACCGGCAAACCAGGGTAAGTACGTCAGTCAATAGGTTTTACTTCTGGCTCAAAGTTGTAGCAGACATATGGGAGAGAGTTCAAGTGGATCGTACTTTTTGTCACACAGGGGGACGATATTCAACAAGAGAAGGACTACTGAAAGCCCTGACCTCACTTCCATCGAGTATGTCAGAAATGCTTTGGAGTCTTAATGGCCGTCAAATAAAAAAGCCAAAGACTTTAAGACTACGTTGTAAGAAGGGCGGTAGGGGGATCACAGCTGAGCATTTGTTGAGGATCACCAAAAAAAAAAAAAAAATAGATATCAAACATCAATCCACACAAAAAGAGATCTAACGCCTTCCTATTATATAAATAAAATAAACGTACTTGACAACAAAACCTTAAGGCTTCATCACATGCTTCGAAAAAGATGCGATTGTTAGCGTTTAGCTAGACCACTAACAGTTGCATGGCAGTCAAAAAAAAAAGAGGGCGCTTCCAATGTAGGAAACAAAGAAAGTACACAGTATATGATAGTTCAAAGAGGCTTTATCTCATCAAGAGCTCAAAAGGAAATTTGAATTTCCTCAAGATATGCCTTTTTGCTAATGTGATATTTATAAACTTGGATGCTCTTTAGTGTATTTTTTTTTTTTTACTATTTTGAAATTTATCACAGTACTTATAAAGCTGCTAGAGACCACTTTGTCGAAGGAGTAGTTTTACAACTATGTATACGGAGATATTATACTATTTACTAATAGGAAATATGAATGCGGCCAGAAAGATTTGATTCTTTTACATGCATGGTTTTGAGCGTACACCAAGAGATCAATAAGGTCTTTAGAATACACCATATGTCCTAAGACTATCATTTAACAACCATAACCTGACTGACCCCTAGAACTCGATAGCGGCGATTGTACTCAGATATATTATATTGACACCGCTTCTTGCCATAAGCTAGACAGCAACGATTCTAGCTAAACGGAGATTGGTATGCGCTGCATTTGGCTCGTGGTAAAGACATTAGCGCTGCGTTTTCGATAACACACTTATAGGAGCAAATGAAGCCGTTGCAAGAGCAATATTAGCGGCCAACCAACTGAATAAGAAAACCTTAAAAAAAAAAAAAAAAAACACTTTCTATAGAGCCTCCACAGTTTTTTTTTTTTTTAAGAAAAACATTAAGCTACTATTCGCTTTAAATTTAAAAGGCATCCGGCGTACTGGTGGCACCAGAAATAAAATCATTTTTACATAAAAAAAAATTAAGATTAAAACCTTGTATTTTAAATATATTTTTGTTTTTTTTTTTGTTTTTCTGCTTCAGTCATTTCTTGAAAAGGAGCTTTGGAAAAAAAAAAAAAAAGAAAAAAAAATGGACGGACATACAGTAAGCACACTCAACAATACTTTTACAAGAGGCTAAAGATAAGCCTGTAGAGAAAAGTACGCTTAATAAACACGACGACGGACATATTGAACAATCTGGGTGATGCGATTCATCTGTTTGGACGCTGTTACCAAGAAAATAACAAAGCTTCTTTAACGCACCCAACAAGACCCAAGTCCAGTTACCTATTTTTTTGTGATCAAGCCCGAGGAAAGTTAATGAAAGAAAATCCTGATTTGACATCCAACGAAATTGCTAAACTTATGGGACTTCAATGGCGAGGGATATCAGATAGTGAAAGAGAGGTATAGAAAAGAAGTCTATTGCCGCTCCCTCCTTCTTTTTCAGGGCTTTAACACACTTTTTCTTTAGCATTTTCATAGCCTGTATTTAGTCGAAAAAAAGCGCTACGAAAACGAGTTAAATGTTTATGAGCAGCTCACGGGTTCTGCGTCCAACAAGAGAAAGGTTGTGTCATTGGACTCTACAAATTCTTCCTCGTCTAAAGAGCATGTGCCTGAGACTGAAAGCCCAAAGAGGGCGACTGAAGAAACAGAAGAAGACGAAATAGATGAAGAGAGTGAAGAGGAGGGGAGCCCAGAACAGGAAGAAGAAGAAGAAGATGAAGATGAAGAAGAAGAAGATGAAGAAGAAGAGGATGATGACGAAGAAGAGGAAGAAGATGAGATTGAGGACAGTGATAGCTGTAGCGAAGCCAATTATTCGAACAACGTGAGTGGATCAAATCAAAGATCGCCTGATGTCGACCGGAACTGGCCTACTCAGGACAGTGACGACGGTGAGGAAAGTAAATACAGTGGCGGCTTTCATCAAAGCTCTGAGATAAAAAACTTTTGCGAGTTCTTAGCACATTCACCACCTGCACCTACGGATAGTCTCGTTTTGGATGACTCAAATCTTCTTCTCTCTGCCCATAGTGCACAAGAAGACATACTCCGGCTAGAGAGTCCAGGTGATGCAACCATTCGTATAAAACAAGAACAGTATCATACGATACTCCCAACTTGTTTACTATCCGCTGCTACCCAAGCCGAGTGAAATCTCTCTCTCTTTTTTTTTTTTTTTTTTTTTTCCTACTCTATCATACCAAGACCCAGTGTCCCAGCCATCCCCCCCGCAAAATACATGCAAAATATCTTAATAAAAACACGAAAAGTAGTAGCCGAGATTACGTGACCTTACGAATCCACCACTTTAAAACTCATATTTTTCAAGATCATACTGTATCACATGAATGAACACAAAAAACTTCAGTCTCCAGGCATTGATACGCATGTTGCAAGTATATTAAACGCCATTGGTTTATTGTGTTTTTAAATAATTTAAAAAAAAAAAAAGAGAGTAGGAATAGTAATAATAGAAGTCGTTTGTTTTACTTTTTAGGGTACTTTACGTTGCCAGAACAAGAACCAGTAGCAATAGCATCCGTCAATTGATAATCGTCTTTTCCTTGAACATAAAAGAAGAGTTCAACAGCACTCAAAGTACCTGAAGAACAATCAATGTAACCAGAGACACCGAATTGAGCTTTAAGAGCAGCACGGATAGCATCTGCGCTGTAAGTACCACCGGGAGTAATGCCTTTAGCACTAAGGGCTTGATACACATTGTATTTTTGACGGAGATCAATTGCCTTTTGAAAGTAATCGACTAGTTCTTCATTTTCTTGATAATCTGAATAACACTTGGGATCCAGGGTAGTAACACAAGTACCATGTTTGTTCCATTCGTGAGACCAAAATCTATAACAAAAAAAAAAAAAAAAAAAAGATTAGCGCCAAGTAAGCTGGAAGTTCTCCTCCCCCCCTCCCTCCCCTTTTTTTTTTTTTTACTTGTTGTTGTCACCCGTGTTACTAGGCCAGTAAGTTTGCATAGTATCGTAAAGATTACTATCTAATGATTGAATGATAGAAGCTACAGAGTTAGAGTTTCTGCTGTTATCGCATCCACTACTAGGACCATAACCACCAGAGCAGGTATCAGGCCAAAGACCATGAAGAGTAAAGGCATTATTAGGACCAAAGCCTTTGACCCATTGAAGATTCAATACGAGTAAACCGTATTTGGGAGAACAGCAGGAATCACCAGAAGAAGTTCCAGCGCTGCAAGACAAACCGGTCACTAATAAATTCAAATTGAGTTTAATGACATTCTCCATACAGACTTACAGCTACAGGATTGAGCGAGAGTAGAACCAACAAGGGCAGTTAAGGCAAGAAGAAGCTTCATCATAGACAAAAAAAAAAAAAGGAATGGGGTTTGCAAAGAAACAAGATATATTTCCGAGGTCTATAAATACAGATGTTTTTTTTTTAAAAAACAAAAGTCAATGGGGGAAAAAGACTGAGAGTATTTATACGTTTTCGTGTCTTTGAATATGTATATAAGCTTTGATTCCATTCAACTTGTAATATTCATATAATTTTCATACACAAAATTCTACGCTCTGTACCTCAATTTAATTATCTTGGCTTTGTAGAACGATCGTCAAAAAGAAATAATGTACATTTTAATCCAGTATTGCTCCATTCAGTCATTTTTTGTAACCTTCATTGTCAAGTGTAACATATATGTCAAACAAAAAAAAACTTTTTCTATCCAATCGTAAACGTGAACAATCACATTTTTATTAAAGCAAGTGTTTTAGCAGCTTTTATCTAAATTTCTTTGCTATCAAAACGTGTGCTCATCATGGATACAAGCTGAATACAAGCTTAACAAAGCACTATAGCCACACATACTCGGCTATATATATATATATCTATCTATCTATCTATCTATCTTTCTATCGAATCATTGTAGGTTGTACTTGCGAACAAAACAATTTCACTTGCTTATTATTTTTTGCTATACTTGTTTTCTTGAAAGCATATTCCGTTGATTGATTCAATGGACACGGGAAAAGAAAAAAAAATTTTCAAGGGATGTGGTCTATGTATTGTTCTCTATGGCAAAAAGCAGCTATGGTAAAACAGTAATGCTCGGGTTTATTCATATCTTTTGGAAGTCAGTTAAGCTAAATCATATCTTGAATATGTGTTGCACAATACCTCTTTAGCACTATTTACTAAATGACTTTAATAACTAAAGAGTCACCAAAAAAAAAAAAAAGTCAGGGTTCGTTTACTTTCTTTGTCTATATGCTTTAATAACATGACACTCCAAAACAAAAAGGGTAAAAAAAAAAAAAAAAAAAAAAAAAAAAAGCAAACGCAAATGCCAGTGTCCTATGTAGCTGGCTAGTGTCTCGTGAACGATACTGCGTATCACAGCAAACATTGAATCTTGCAATGAAAGTAAGCCTAATGTGATTTTGTGACTACAAGAGTTGTAATATCAAGCAATCTATTGCACTGTATCCGTCCTAGAAAGGGCTTTTAGTAGCGTTGTGGCTTACTCTATCATTGATCCTGTCAAAGTCCATAGCCACTGCTTTTATGTATAATCTTATAGGCAAAGAAAAACAAATAGATAGTAAGCGTCTTTGTCTGTAGCCATCCGTCGTACGAAAAAAGTTGCTGTATTCAGTTTCTTTGATACGTACATCATGCTTTTAAACGTATTACTGCTAGAAAGCAAGTCTCCATTCAAGCTTTGCTTTTTGAAATCAACGTTTTGATTTAAACTACAAGCCCTTTAAAAGAAGCATACAACAAAGAGAGTTCAAATGAATTACAGCGTTATGGGCCAACAAACCATTGTTTGCACACTACAACTAAACACTCTGTCTTGGCTCTACAGAACAGAATGGCTGCTATCGATGCTTTGCCAAAAGACTTTTAAAAAAAAAAAAAAAGTCCGCCTTTAAGCAATTTTTATTTTATTTGCTTAGTCTCCCCACACATACATACACACACGCACACACACACACCCTTTTTTTTTTTTTTTTTTTTTTTTTTGCCTATTTTTTCAACCGATTTTTGCAATTTTTTTTTTTTTTTTTTAAAAAATATTTTTGAAATCAAATCAAGAGATGACAAGAGGAAGAAAGAGATTACCTTCAGAACGTGAGTACCCTTTTTTTTTTTTTTTTTTTTTTTTTTGTTTTTTTGCTGTCAACTAAATAAAAAAGAAATCTGCCATTACAGAACGAGCAGCAACCAAAAAGATTAAGCGAGATGGTAAAAAAAAAAAAAAAAAAAAAGCGAGATAATAATTCTATCCAACAAAATACACACACAAATTAAAAATCAAAATAAAAATACTCTTTTTGCTCTTTATTAAATATCTATTTTGTTTTTATTATATCCCCCCTCACGAAACCAACGTAGATTCACCATCAGAAGTCGACGATACATCTGTCCATGTAATACGACATTAAAAAAAGAGTCTTCTTTATTCTAAAAAACCGTCTATAGGAAAAGACACGGCGGTTGACGACACCACCCTTGACAGACCCATCGACTGTGCCTGAGCCGAACGTGAAGAAAGTGATCTACGGCCACTATGAAATCGATGCCTGGTATCACTCGCCCTATCCTTCTGACTTTGGATCTAGCATTGATCGGCTCTATATTTGTGAATACTGTCTACGGTACATGAATAAAGAATCCCAGCTGGCTTCACACAGAGTAAACAATAGACACCCTCATGTATCCTATCTCATCTGTTTAGGCTGTTTGTAAAGATAAGAAACCACCTGGCAAGGTGATTTACGCACACGATCAACACAAGATATATGAAGTGGACGGTCAAGAGCATAAGGTGTGTGTTGGTTGGTTGGTTATGGGCCGGGTTAACCTTCTTCTTTTGTCAGTTTTACTGTCAAAACCTTTGTCTGCTGGCAAAACTGTTTTTAGATAACAAAACACTCTACTTTGACGTAGAAGGGTTCAAATTCTATGTGCTGACAGAAAAGCATCCGAAATTCAAAAGTTATGAGATATGTGTTGGCATGTTTTCCAAAGAAAAGGTGTCTTACGATAATTATAACCTGGCTTGTATTATGACGCTCCCTTGTTATCAAAGAAAAGGTTATGGGAAACTGCTGATCGAACTTAGTAAGAAAGAGAGTCCAGCCGTTTTTTACTCTAAATCTTTTTCTAGGCTATGAACTATCCAAGCATGAAGGCAAGGTTGGATCACCCGAGAAACCATTGTCTCCTTTAGGGTCTTTGGGCTATCAATCCTATTGGTCTTCTACGCTTGTAGCCACCTTACTTCATTTCCGGGGCCAGGTTACCATTGAAGAAATCTGCAAAGAAACCTGTATTCACGAACAGGATGTGATTGATACCCTTTCTCGATTGGATATGCTATGTTATAAAAAGCCCAAGGAAATCTGCATCACAGAACATATGTTACAAGACACTATCACTCGTCGCAACATCTCCATTGGCCGTAAACTAGATCCTACTCTTATCCGTTGGCGGTAGATAAAGAAACCCCCCCCCTTCCCATAATCGTCAACAGAGGCTTTTTATTTCGCTCTACCTACACGCCTAGGCTTTCTTTCTTTTTATTTTATTTTATTTTTTTTTTAAAAAAAAAAAAAAAACAGTTCTTATTTACAAGCATAAATCCAAACTTTAAAATGGCTTGTCAAACCATCGAGTCCAGCTTGAGCCCTCCCTTTTTCGACGTACCTTCTGATTAAAATTAAACTCTCAAGGCTGTGTATGGTGCAGGGAGTGGCACAAGAACGAAAGCTGTCACACATACACACATATATATATATATATATATATATATACACACACACACACATACAAACATATCAAAGTCTTTCATATCAATAGTAAGCTAGATCAATCAATGTAATCAGACTGCAAGGAGAGATGCATGCACTAAACAAAGCTCTCTCCCAGCTGGGCTTGCTAGATCAATCGATGGGTCGGACTTTGGTTGGCTATTTTAGATCCATTTTCTCCCCCTTTTTTTTAATTTTTTAATTTTCTTTTTTTTTCTTTTTGTTCAAGATGAGTGAGAGTGTGAAGAATCGTATATCAGCTATCAATTCAGCTACTTCAGGTGTGAGTGCTACGAAACGAGCGACAACCACGCCTCGTTTATCTACCACACGCACTACTACTGTAAGTAAACCTGTAACTACCAAGACAGCCAAGCCTAGCACAGCTACCAAGACACCCACAGTCAAGCCTAGCACAGCTACCAAAACACCCTCTGTCAGATCTGTTACTAAAGCAGCTACAACGACAGCCAAGCCGAGCACGTTAAGCAAGACACCTACAAAACATGCCTCGCGTACACCTTCTGTCACCAAACCAACCGAACGGTCCTCAGTGAGTACGACGGCCAGCAGAAAAACGGCAGTTCCCCGTACGACGGCGAGCAAGAAAGTATCACCCACAGCCTCTTCCAGCGCACGACGCCCTTCTTCCCTACCCGCCACGGGTCGATCGGAGACGGCTGAGCTGTTGGCAGAACTAAACAGGTTGAAAGAAAAGGTAAGGTTTGGGGTTCAATGTGGAAGATGTTTTTAAAAAAAAAAAGCGTAGAACGCAGCGATGGAAAACAGCCTGTCTGAAAAACAAGCTTTGATTGAAAGCAAAGAAGCCGATTTGAATGTCCTCAAGGAAAGATTAACTCAGATCGAGATCACGGGTCTGGCCACCCCTGAACACTCGGTGACGCCTACCACCAGTACAGAAGAACCCAGTGAATTTAAAAAACAGTTGGATGACACCCGGCAGGAACTTGACCGGGTTCAGCACGCCTTAGAAACCACCCAGGCCGAACTCAGTCAACAAGAACAGTCCCACCACCAGGCCACCTTGGCCGCGCTTGAAGAGGAAAAGGCAGAATGGGTCAAACGACAGGAGGCGGCAGAAGAAATCTTGCGTGACAATATGGAAAAGCTACGGGAAAAACTCGAGTCTGAAAAACAAGAGTTGATCGATCGTATCCGGGATAAAGAACTCGAAATCTTGCGCCTCAAGAAGGACACAGACGAGCTACGTGAAAGTGTGCAGGTAAGTCAACCCTGTCTCTTTGGGTCTGGTGGCTTATATGTCGTTAGGATCTACATCAATCCCATCAAACAAGAATGACCGATTTCAGTCAGCAGCTGAACGAACAACATGCTCAGCAGATCAGAGCCTTAGGGGAAGACTACGAAGCTCAGCTGTCCGCTCTCCAGGCCTCTCTCCAGGCTGTCCAAGCCCAGACCGAGACAGACGGGCAAGAACTCACCCTGCTGGCCAAAATCGAAGAGCTCACCCAGGCTGCCCTCCAGACCAACGAAACACACGAGAAGCACTTGGATGAGATCAACGCTCGTTCCGAAGCCCAGCTAAAAGAATCTCAACTGTCTCACCAAAACGCTCTGGATCAACTCACTCTCTCCCTAAAAGTAGATTCAAACTAAACAACAAAAAGACTCAACTGTGTACTTTTTTCTTCTTCTAGGCCCAGATGGATCAACTCAAAGAAACCTATCAAAAAGAGGCAGAGGCATTAGACAAAGCCCATCAGGAAGAACTGGCCCGGGTGCAGGCGGTGATGAACGAGGCAGATATCTTGCGAATCAAGCAGGAAACAGAGGCCGCGGTCCGTGCAGATTACGACAGCCAATATGGGCAGCTCCAACAGTCGCATGAACAGATCATTCAATCTCTGAAGCAAGAACAAGCACAGATACAGAACAAGATGGATAGCATGACCGTTAGCCATACCCAAGAAACAGAGCGTCTGACTGTCATGTTCCAGAGCCAGTTAAAGGCATCGATAGAGGAGGAAAGGGTAAACTGAAAAAAAAAAAAAAAAAAAAAGATTATCCACCCAACATTGACGCCCTAGACTAGGTTCGTATAGAGCAAGGCTATCAGGCCAAACTGAGCGAACTGGAAGCGCATCATCAACAAGAGCGCTCGAGTCAAGATATAGAACGCTCTGAACATATCCAAGCTGAGCATACGGCCGCTTTGGAAGCGCTTGCCAGCCAACATGCAGCCACCGTCGAACGTTTGAAAGCCTCGCATACCAAAGCGCTCAAGGAAGCCAACACCATGACCCGGCACGAACACGAAGTACGCAAGGAGTTTGAGTCTCAGGTAGAGCAATTGGCCGGTAGCCACCGTCAGGCAATCGAACAACTCGAACATCACCATAGCCAAGGCCTGGCACAACTCGAATCTGAACTGCGTGCCGAAATCAACCAACAGACCGCGTTGGCTGCCGAACACCAGCAACAGATCAAGACGCTTCTGGCCGAACGCGAGAGCCATCTGGACAGCATCCGACAGGAGATGAAGGAAGCGCTACAGTCCGTCCATCAGGCCGAGCTTGCACGGTCGCAAGCCGAACATGAAAGTAAGTTGAACGAGCTCAAGCGGGATTATATCCTACAGAGGGACCGTGAAAAGGAAGCGTTGGAAGAAAAGCACCGGCTGGCTCTTGTCCAGCCCCCGGAAGCGATCGCCCAAGCCAAAGCAGAGACGGTCGAAAGATACGAACAGATCATCGCCAAGCTACATTCAGACCATGCGCAGGCATTAGAGAGCCTTCGCCAGACCGGTCCGCTGGCTGACAGCCTTCAACAGCAACATGCGGCCGAGATCGAACGTCTGTCAGAACACCATCGGCAAGAAATCCAGAGCCTGAGCGATGCTTGGGAGGTGCAAAAGAAAGACTACGATGCTTCTGTAGGTGCCAGCCTTCGTGAAGAGCATGCCCAAGCCCTAAAAATGCTCCAACACACCCATGCGGCAGAAATCGCCGCCTTGCAAGAAAACGCGCCTGCCTCCGCTCACCACACCGCTGTCCTGGCTGAGCTCAAGGCAGACCATCAACAAGCGTTGGATGCTTTGGTCAAGGAGCATCAAGCGTTTGTCGATGAGCTTCAAGCAGCTCACCAGGCATCCGTTCAAACCCTCTTGTCATCGCAAGCACAAGCTGAAAAAGAAAAGGTAACCCCCCCTCCCCTCCCCTCGAATGCATTGATTGATTGATCGCGTGTATATAGGCAGAAGAAAGGATGGAACAACATGCCACACAACTGTCCAGGCTAGAAAACGATCATCAACACGCGCTTCAGAAACTTCAAGCCAAACTTGCGGTACAATCCGAATCGATTCGATCGGTCATTGAGGTAAAATAAGAAAAAGAGATAGAAAAGGAACTGACCCGTAGAGGGGTTACAGGCAGAACTGGCCGAGAGTTACGAGTCTCAAATCGATCAATTAATCTCTGAACATACGGTGGCAATGACCACACTTGAGAATCAATACAAGCTTTCGATACAAGAAGCACAGACCTTACAGGACCAAGCGATCACCGACCGACAGGCGCTCGAAAGTCAATACAAAGAAAAACTCGCGACGGTACAAGCGCAACACGCCTTGGAAAGCGAGCGTTACGCTAAAAGCAACGACGAAATGACCGAAAAGATGCAGAGGGAAATCGAAGGATTACAGGCCGAATGGAACAAGGCTCAACAGGAGCAACTGGAGCATCTACAGAGAGAAAGCGAGCGCAAATCGGAAGAAATCGAACAGAGAAAGCAAGAGATCGAACAGCTGTTATTGAAAGGCAAGGATGACGTACAGCATCAAAAGGAAATCAAGTTGCTGGAAAACCAATTCAAAGAGCTGCTGGATGAGAAAAATCGAGAGGTAGAAGAGTTTTCTTACCGGCTCAAGACCATGGCTGCCTCCCAACACAAAGACATGCAGGATCTAGCAGAGGATTCTAAACACAACTTGTCCATACTCGAGGCGCGATGTCAAGAAAAAGACAGTCAACTGGAATCCAAAGATCTCGAGATCCGGTTGATGAACAAAGAATATGACAGTGCAGAGGTAAACCTTTTTGAAAACACAACCTATACACGCTGATCTTACTTTTTCTTTTGGGCTTTCTAGGCCAAACTCAAGGAGGAAAGCATCAAGATAGAACACCTGGAAAAAGATAATTTCCAGTTGAGGATGAAAATGGATGAAATCAAAGATGCAAACGAGCAGCTGCAAAAGTAAGTCACCTTTCATCTCCTACACATGTCTTATGAACCCCCTTTCTTTAGAATCGTAAGCCAACTTCAGAACGAAATGTACCGCTAATCCTATCCTCCTCATCACAAGCCTAATAAATATACACACGTACATATATCTATCTATCTATCTATCAGCCACAAATGACGTGCAGAATACAGAATGCCAAGACATCGTTGGATGTGTTTTTTTTTTTTGACAATACTTGAGTATTTCTACTTGAGTGACCTTCTACCAAAAAAAAAAAAAAAAAAAAACGGTTTGTAGCTCAGTTCTTTTGCCCTGAAAGCAATCAGCCAATGGGTAGATTTCGTTGTCCAGAGAGTGTGGACTGCCTTTTTTTGAATGACCTTCTTTGAAACGGACAACTGACTTTGAACTGCGAGGCAACACAAAGGGAAGCCTGTCCACTACTATATTTAGTCGTTTTTGTGTGTATTTTTAGACTTTGCGTAAGGCTAGACAAAGGGCCATAAGAAATCAACACGCCAAAAGGAAAAAAAAAAATCAAAAAAAAAAAAAAAAAAAAAAATATAGAAAAAATCAAAAAAATAGATAGAAAAAATCAAAAAAATCAAAAAAAATACAGAAAATTCAGAAAATACTAAAAAAAGAAAATATAGAAAATAACAAAAAGTAAGCTAAACCAGCATGGCAACAACTATCTTTTTTGAATGTTTGAATTTAAAATAACGCACGTGTTAAAAGAGAGAGAATATAATTCTACGGCAATTTTTTTTTTTTTTTTCTTTTTAATTTTTAATTTTTTTTTTTTTTTTTAATTTTTTTAATTTTTCCCTTTTTCTTCAAGTCAGTTTACTCTTTCCCACACCTCTCTCTACGCATCTCCCGTTTATTTATTTATTTGTTTTATTTGTTTTTGGGAGAATGAATTCTTCAAATGCTAGAGACGACGGCTCAGTCGACAGTCGCGATCCATCCATGATACCCCTGAAGCGGACAAGAGCCAAAAGAAGCTGCGATTTTTGCAGAAAACGAAAAGCTCGTTGTGATGCTGACAGCAACGAAACCTGTTCGAATTGCAAGGCAGTAAGGGGGATCAAGAATAGAGAGATAGTCATATAACCCTTATTTTAAAAACGTTCTCTTAGTGGGGATACAAATGCGAGTTTCTAACCGTCCGAAAGAAAAGAGGCCCACCCAGTCTGTAAGAACGATGGTATGAATAGAGTGATGGATGGATTGATTCTTTTTTTTTTTTTTTTTCTATTAGATATGTTGAAAACCTGGAGAATCGCTGTCGAAAGATGGAGGCTTTGTTGACCCATTTGACCAACAAATCCATCCAGGAGATGGAAGCCAACGATTTTGCTATTGAAAGTAGAGCTCAGTGCACACCCAAATATACCAGCGACGACGATGACTCTTCTTTTGACGATGATGATGATGATGAGTTGGAGGAGGAGGAGGAGAGGGCGAGAAGTCTGCGGGGAGGTACTAGCTCGATGGAAGAAGCCATTGCCAACCTGAACTCAGAGGATTACGACTCTATCAAATATACAGGCTTATCCGCAGGCATCAGGCTTGAAAATAACGACCTGTTCAAAACAGCTTCGTACGTGCCATGTCCCGGCCGCCAGGATGTAGCGCTTAAAATAATGCCTCAAAAGGAGCTGCTCGTTGTACAAGCCAATGCCTCCTCACTCTCAGGCAAATACACTCGCCTCGATGTCGGCTTTTCTCTGACCAGTTCCATCTTTGACACCAAACGAGATACTCCTCACGCGCTTCATCTCACGCCTGGATCGCTCACCCATACCGCTCCTCTCACCTCGTGTATCAAAAAGGCCATTGACTTGTAAAAAACTGAAAAAAAAAAAACTGAACTGAATTGATAGATAAAAATAGGTATTTTACACACATTCACAAGTTTCTGCCGATTGTTAACAAGAGCACATTTGAAGCAGGCGATACCAAGTCAGGTAATAATATCCTCGTACAGGCTGTACTTGCCGTCGCTTTCCGTTTCGCATCACGTCATTTCCCCAAACAGTTCAAGAAAGCAAACGTGTATGCGGACGCTTACTTTCGTAAGGTGATGGCCCGTCTGCAGGACTCCTATCGCGCCCGGCTCCGGCATGTACAGGCCTCGCTCCTGGTGACGCTCTATCTGGACATGGACGAGGCCGATGTGGAGTCGATGCAGTGGTTTATGCTGGGCAAGGCCATCCGTATGGCTCAGGACATTGGCCTGCATCGTTCCTGCCATCATTGGAATCTGCCCCGGTCAGAGATCGAAACCAGACATCGGGTTTTCTTTGCCTGTTACGTACTCGATCGCTTTATGGGCGCCCGGGCAGGCAAACCTTTGACAATTCTCGACAGGGATTTCGATACTGACTTTCCTGTACCTCACGAAGTCTTTGATCAAGCCCATAGCCCAGGCCCCCCGGTCTACCATGGCTTCCTTGCCCTCATCAAACTCTCTGAACTCCTCGGCAGAATCCTCAAGGCGCTCTACGCACCCAGTTCTAAAAAATCCAATGACAATGCCAACCTCGACCATCCCACCATTCTCGACACCCTCGACCTCCGCCTGAAAGACTGGAAACAAAAACACCTCTCCGGCGTCTCACAAGCTGAAAAGGGTAAAATTATATATTTTAGTCGATTTAAAAACAAGCCATTCATTGGTGCCTTTTTTTTTTTTTTTTTTATTATTATTATTATTTTTTTTTAAAATCACAGCCAATCTCTTGCTTTTTTATTATACCGTCATGCTCTTACTTCATCGCCCTTTTATTGAATCCAGCTTACACCAGGACGCATTGGCCACCAAATCTCGTCAGGCATGCGAAACGGCTGCCTGTAATATCATGGTCATCGTCAAGCAGAAACAATCGTTCATGACCGACCCAGATTCTTACGCGCCTTTCTGTCTGCCTACCTCCTTTGTGTATTCCATGTTTCAGTCGTGCCTGATTCATCTTGTGCTTGTGTTACAGAACAGGGACTCCTTGCTGCGCCTCAAGAGACTCCAGTGTGCCATTGTGCTCTTGAAGAGCTATGGGGAGCAGCTGGCTTCTGCTCAGAGAGCGCATCGTATCCTGTCCACCCTCATCACTATTCACCACATTCACCTCGCCGACCCCATCTCGGCTGAAGATCAAGATCAGTTTAGTCACCTTCAGGAAGATCTGGACCTCGTCCCGAAAAGCCCCACCCTTCAATTGATGCCCAAAGCGACTTACTATCAACGAATGATGAACACCAGCATCATCGGTGGCATCACGCCCACATTGCAAAACCCTCTTCTTCATCCCGTCTTACCAGAACCCATCTTTCAGCCTGAAGACCGTCTCTATCCCAGGCCAAACCTAGAAGCTCTCCCTTACCCCACTGTCTATTCTCATCCTGACCCATCCTCATCTTCTCAATCATTCGCTTACGATCTCAACTACCCTACTTCCCCTATCGCCTTCCCTCCCCATCTCCATTGGGCCGATTGGCACGACCCCGCCTTTCAAGACCAACGCACCTTTCTACCCAACTAAACATATACAACCCTCCTCTAGGATATTGATCTATCTTATGTACACACATCCTATTCTAAATATTTATATATCTACTCTTTCCCTCCCCCCCCCCTTTCTCTCTCTTTTTTTTTTTTTTTTTTTTTTTTGGTCCGCACTTTTTCTACTACACCTTTCAATGAAATTTTGAATGAAATTTTTCTTTACAGAAATTTTTGTTGGGCTTGAAAACAAACGAGGCATTTTTTTTTTTTTTTTTTTTTGAATGTCCCGCCTGGGTTCGGTCCGCAATAGAAATTCTCAAATCATTTTTCATTCCGCTAAAATGACGTCACGGAAAGGCCCCCCACACCCTTTCTCAAAAGGAGTCTAAAACAAAGACGGTTAAGATGAAAATAAGTGACGTGAAATCAGACAAAGAAGCCTACAGCCTCTCTCTCCTTTTTTTTTTTTTTTTTTTATAATATATAAATCTATCCCTATTGCTCATAACAAATGATCTTTTACTTTTTCTTACTTTTCATAAGCGGGTGTGTTTTGCTTTCGATTTTGATCCGGAGGCTGCGATCATCAGCCAAAACAACACCCACCATACGAATCGAAAACACACGTAGAATCCGACCCCCTTTACGACCCAGTCCTCCTCATCCTTCATGGTCTACCCTTATCGATCCTAGTCTGGATCAAGTCGTGCCTGGATACACTCTTTGAATACCCTCTGTTTTCGTGAGTGAGCGTTTCTATTGGCTGGAAACTTAACCTTTTCTGCCCTGTCGTCACAAATAAAGTTTTTCTGAATCATAACAGGCCTTGCAACAGGGTGGGTATCCATTTCAGGGTTGATTTAAAACACTCAGCCGACCCAAAGCTGAATCCATCGGAATCATAACAGTCTCAGGGAGTCATTCCATCTGCCGGCCTACAACAATAGGCTAGTAAGAGAACACAAACTGGGTTTATGAAATCCAGATTCATGGGTGACAACGAGCTGATTCTAAACCTGATTCTACAGCAAGTATAGAGAATACCCTAGTATAGCCCTACTTTTGGATCAAGAAAAGGCTCATGATCGTGTACGCCCCCCCCCGATACCTTGAAAAAGTACTACATCTCTTTGGTTTCAATATCCATTTGATTGAATGTCTATGCAACCTTTTTTTTTTTTTTTTTTTTTTAAACAATGAGGTGCAAATCAACATCAATGGTTCTTTCAGTGATACAGCAACGTGGATTGAGACAAGGAAACCCCGATACTGTTCAATCTAGCATTAGAATCGCTCCCCAAGAGTATTAATCAAAGATGAACTAACAAGAGCCTATAATTTTCCCTTCATTGTTGGAATTAAAACAGTATGTGTACTGATTCGAAATCAAAGCGTTTTCCGTCGTGTACAGACCCACCTCATGGTGTACAATACGCCTTTCTGATTTCTTGTTACGCTTCGAAAAGAAAAAGTATAGACGTATCAAAGTGCTCGACACGAAACCAAATGACTACCCTCAGCTTAAATCGCAAATCGGTTTCTTCTGGCAAATCCAGATGATACCCAACGCTCATACACTGGGTTATAGAACACTGTGTCGAAAGTTGCCCCACTCAGCTTTTCTCTACCGCTTGAGGGTGATAGATAGTCCTGTCTGCCGAGTATGTCGCGAATCATATGATGATGAACTGCATTTCTTGGTACGACAATCTCAAATGATATTCACAATCTGCCCAAGACGGCCTTTAGAACGATATTGCTAGCCACCCACTATAATATAGGGTCGAGCTACTGGCAATACATTATCAAACAAGTACCTTACAATACAAAATTCATAGTCCAACGGACTTTACACCAGATTGCAACAATACTCAGTTCAAAAAAAGTAAAAAGCTGTTCTACCAAAAGAAAAATCTATTGGAAGGCTGGCTATTGGGCCATCTGTTTTGATTCTATATAGCAATTTCCTAGTCCCACCTCTCCGCGATGTGCGATTATGAGTTCTATTTTAAAAATAAAGAACTCTTTTACAAAAAAAAAAAAAAAAAAGTCGTACTTGGAAAGAGAGACTCGTAGGCATTGTACTATCAAAAATTCTACGCGTCACAAAAACGCTTCCGTTGCCAAAACATACCAAGTTCGTTTTAGTGTCTAAAATATCTTTTTGTTTTCATACAAAAAAGCCAAACATGACTGAATTCAACAAGCACTGCATTGGCTCGGATTGCCTTCTCCTTAACACAACTACATGTGCTTAGAGCAAAATGCACCTACTGCTGCCACCATATCATACACCGTCCATTGGCTTGGGGGACTAAGTGTATGAAAAGAGAATCAGACTAACGTATGGCTGTGCTTGACTGTCCAAACCCTATCAAAAAACTCGCCAAAAAAAAAAATAGAATAAAAGCTCATTCAAATTAGATTGATAGTGCTTCAAAACAAACAATAGGCTACATTTACCTTCATATTCAAACAAGAGTGCTATCAAGTAATCAAAACCACTGCATCTGCTCGGATTGCCTTCTCCTTAACACAACTACATGCGCTTAGAGCAAAATGCACCTACTGCTGCCACCATATCATACACCGTCCATTGGCTTGGGGGACTAAGTGTATGAAAAGAGAATCAGACTAACGTATGGCTGTGCTTGACTGTCCAAACCCTATCAAAAAACTCGCCAAAAAAAAAAATAGAATAAAAGCTCATTCAAATTAGATTGATAGTGCTTCAAAACAAACAATAGGCTACATTTACCTTCATATTCAAACAAGAGTGCTATCAAGTAATCAAAACCACTGCATCTGCTCGGATTGCCTTCTCCTTAACACAACTACATGTGCTTAGAGCAAAATGCACCTACTGCTGCCACCATATCATACACCGTCCATTGGCTTGGGGGACTAAGTGTATGAAAAGAGAATCAGACTGACGTATGGCTGTGGTCGATACTACTAGAAAACTCAAGCACTGCATCTGCTCGGATTGCCTTCTCCCTAACACAACTACATGTGCTTAGAGCAAAATACACCTACTGCTGCCACCATATCATACACCGTCCATTGGCTTGGGGGACTAAGTGTATGAAAAGAGAATCAGACTGACGTATGGCTGTGCTTGACTGTCCAAACCCTATCAAAAAACTCGCCAAAAAAAAAAAAAATAGAATAAAAGCTCATTCAAATTAGATTGATAATGCTTCAAAACAAACAATAGGCTACATTTACCTTCATATTCAAACAAGAGTGCTATCAAGTAATCAAAACCACTGCATCTGCTCGGATTGCCTTCTCCTTAACACAACTACATGTGCTTAGAGCAAAATGCACCTACTGCTGCCACCATATCATACACCGTCCATTGGCTTGGGGGACTAAGTGTATGAAAAGAGAATCAGACTGACGTATGGCTGTGGTCGATACTAGAAAACTCAAGCACTGCATCTGCTCGGATTGCCTTCTCCCTAACACAACTACATGTGCTTAGAGCAAAATACACCTACTGCTGCCACCATATCATACACCGTCCATTGGCTTGGGGGACTAAGTGTATGAAAAGAGAATCAGACTGACGTATGGCTGTGCTTGACTGTCCAAACCCTATCAAAAAACTCGCCAAAAAAAAAAAATAGAATAAAAGCTCATTCAAATTAGATTGATAATGCTTCAAAACAAACAATAGGCTACATTTACCTTCATATTCAAACAAGAGTGCTATCAAGTAATCAAAACCACTGCATCTGCTCGGATTGCCTTCTCCTTAACACAACTACATGTGCTTAGAGCAAAATGCACCTACTGCTGCCACCATATCATACACCGTCCATTGGCTTGGGGGACTAAGTGTATGAAAAGAGAATCAGACTGACGTATGGCTGTGGTCGATACTACTAGAAAACTCAAGCACTGCATCTGCTCGGATTGCCTTCTCCCTAACACAACTACATGTGCTTAGAGCAAAATACACCTACTGCTGCCACCATATCATACACCGTCCATTGGCTTGGGGGACTAAGTGTATGAAAAGAGAATCAGACTGACGTATGGCTGTGCTTGACTGTCCAAACCCTATCAAAAAACTCGCCAAAAAAAAAAAAAATAGAATAAAAGCTCATTCAAATTAGATTGATAATGCTTCAAAACAAACAATAGGCTACATTTACCTTCATATTCAAACAAGAGTGCTATCAAGTAATCAAAACCACTGCATCTGCTCGGATTGCCTTCTCCTTAACACAACTACATGTGCTTAGAGCAAAATGCACCTACTGCTGCCACCATATCATACACCGTCCATTGGCTTGGGGGACTAAGTGTATGAAAAGAGAATCAGACTGACGTATGGCTGTGGTCGATACTAGAAAACTCAAGCACTGCATCTGCTCGGATTGCCTTCTCCCTAACACAACTACATGTGCTTAGAGCAAAATACACCTACTGCTGCCACCATATCATACACCGTCCATTGGCTTGGGGGACTAAGTGTATGAAAAGAGAATCAGACTGACGTATGGCTGTGCTTGACTGTCCAAACCCTATCAAAAAACTCGCCAAAAAAAAAAAAATAGAATAAAAGCTCATTCAAATTAGATTGATAATGCTTCAAAACAAACAATAGGCTACATTTACCTTCATATTCAAACAAGAGTGCTATCAAGTAATCAAAACCACTGCATCTGCTCGGATTGCCTTCTCCTTAACACAACTACATGTGCTTAGAGCAAAATGCACCTACTGCTGCCACCATATCATACACCGTCCATTGGCTTGGGGGACTAAGTGTATGAAAAGAGAATCAGACTGACGTATGGCTGTGGTCGATACTACTAGAAAACTCAAGCACTGCATCTGCTCGGATTGCCTTCTCCTTAACACAACTACATGTGCTTAGAGCAAAATACACCTACTGCTGCCACCATATCATACACCGTCCATTGGCTTGGGGGACTAAGTGTATGAAAAGAGAATCAGACTGACGTATGGCTGTGCTTGACTGTCCAAACCCTATCAAAAAACTCGCCAAAAAAAAAAAAAATAGAATAAAAGCTCATTCAAATTAGATTGATAATGCTTCAAAACAAACAATAGGCTACATTTACCTTCATATTCAAACAAGAGTGCTATCAAGTAATCAAAACCACTGCATCTGCTCGGATTGCCTTCTCCTTAACACAACTACATGTGCTTAGAGCAAAATGCACCTACTGCTGCCACCATATCATACACCGTCCATTGGCTTGGGGGACTAAGTGTATGAAAAGAGAATCAGACTGACGTATGGCTGTGGTCGATACTACTAGAAAACTCAAGCACTGCATCTGCTCGGATTGCCTTCTCCCTAACACAACTACATGTGCTTAGAGCAAAATACACCTACTGCTGCCACCATATCATACACCGTCCATTGGCTTGGGGGACTAAGTGTATGAAAAGAGAATCAGACTGACGTATGGCTGTGCTTGACTGTCCAAACCCTATCAAAAAACTCGCCAAAAAAAAAAAAAATAGAATAAAAGCTCATTCAAATTAGATTGATAATGCTTCAAAACAAACAATAGGCTACATTTACCTTCATATTCAAACAAGAGTGCTATCAAGTAATCAAAACCACTGCATCTGCTCGGATTGCCTTCTCCTTAACACAACTACATGTGCTTAGAGCAAAATGCACCTACTGCTGCCACCATATCATACACCGTCCATTGGCTTGGGGGACTAAGTGTATGAAAAGAGAATCAGACTGACGTATGGCTGTGGTCGATACTACTAGAAAACTCAAGCACTGCATCTGCTCGGATTGCCTTCTCCCTAACACAACTACATGTGCTTAGAGCAAAATACACCTACTGCTGCCACCATATCATACACCGTCCATTGGCTTGGGGGACTAAGTGTATGAAAAGAGAATCAGACTGACGTATGGCTGTGCTTGACTGTCCAAACCCTATCAAAAAACTCGCCAAAAAAAAAAAAAATAGAATAAAAGCTCATTCAAATTAGATTGATAATGCTTCAAAACAAACAATAGGCTACATTTACCTTCATATTCAAACAAGAGTGCTATCAAGTAATCAAAACCACTGCATCTGCTCGGATTGCCTTCTCCTTAACACAACTACATGTGCTTAGAGCAAAATGCACCTACTGCTGCCACCATATCATACACCGTCCATTGGCTTGGGGGACTAAGTGTATGAAAAGAGAATCAGACTGACGTATGGCTGTGGTCGATACTACTAGAAAACTCAAGCACTGCATCTGCTCGGATTGCCTTCTCCCTAACACAACTACATGTGCTTAGAGCAAAATACACCTACTGCTGCCACCATATCATACACCGTCCATTGGCTTGGGGACTAAGTGTATGAAAAGAGAATCAGACTGACGTATGGCTGTGCTTGACTGTCCAAACCCTATCAAAAAACTCGCCAAAAAAAAAAAAAATAGAATAAAAGCTCATTCAAATTAGATTGATAATGCTTCAAAACAAACAATAGGCTACATTTACCTTCATATTCAAACAAGAGTGCTATCAAGTAATCAAAACCACTGCATCTGCTCGGATTGCCTTCTCCTTAACACAACTACATGTGCTTAGAGCAAAATGCACCTACTGCTGCCACCATATCATACACCGTCCATTGGCTTGGGGGACTAAGTGTATGAAAAGAGAATCAGACTGACGTATGGCTGTGGTCGATACTAGAAAACTCAAGCACTGCATCTGCTCGGATTGCCTTCTCCCTAACACAACTACATGTGCTTAGAGCAAAATACACCTACTGCTGCCACCATATCATACACCGTCCATTGGCTTGGGGGACTAAGTGTATGAAAAGAGAATCAGACTGACGTATGGCTGTGCTTGACTGTCCAAACCCTATCAAAAAACTCGCCAAAAAAAAAAAAAATAGAATAAAAGCTCATTCAAATTAGATTGATAATGCTTCAAAACAAACAATAGGCTACATTTACCTTCATATTCAAACAAGAGTGCTATCAAGTAATCAAAACCACTGCATCTGCTCGGATTGCCTTCTCCTTAACACAACTACATGTGCTTAGAGCAAAATGCACCTACTGCTGCCACCATATCATACACCGTCCATTGGCTTGGGGGACTAAGTGTATGAAAAGAGAATCAGACTGACGTATGGCTGTGGTCGATACAACTAGAAAACTCAAGCACTGCATCTGCTCGGATTGCCTTCTCCTTAACACAACTACATGTGCTTAGAGCAAAATACACCTACTGCTGCCACCATATCATACACCGTCCATTGGCTTGGGGGACTAAGTGTATGAAAAGAGAATCAGACTAACGTATGGCTGTGCTTGACTGTCCAAACCCTATCAAAAAACTCGCCAAAAAAAAAAAATAGAATAAAAGCTCATTCAAATTAGATTGATAGTGCTTCAAAACAAACAATAGGCTACATTTACCTTCATATTCAAACAAGAGTGCTATCAAGTAATCAAAACCACTGCATCTGCTCGGATTGCCTTCTCCTTAACACAACTACATGTGCTTAGAGCAAAATGCACCTACTGCTGCCACCATATCATACACCGTCCATTGGCTTGGGGGACTAAGTGTATGAAAAGAGAATCAGACTGACGTATGGCTGTGGTCGATACTACCAGAAAACTCAAGCACTGCATCTGCTCGGATTGCCTTCTTTCTAGCAAATACATTTATCTAGTAAAATGTGCTCCAAACTAGAATGCTGATTGATTATAAGAAACGAATGCAAATCTATCCACATGGATAAAGGAAATTTTCCAAAAAAAATTGGATTCCGCAACGAATACGTCAGACTTTTAAGTAATTTACATATTTTGAGTCTATTGGACTTTAATAAACCAGGATTTCTCTTGAAATCCCCTAAAAAAAAAAAAAATTTACATATTTTGAGCTGTGTTTAAATTAATAACAAATCAGAGCACTACCAGTTTTTTTAAAAAGTACGCGTTTATTTCATTTAAAAAAATAAAAAGTACGCGTTTATTATCACCGCTGTTGAACAGAGTTGGAACCAGAGCTGATGCTCATTACTTGCAAAATATTTTTAATTTTGCTGTTGATATTAAAAAGATAGATGAAAAAAAGTAGCTAAAAAATGCGTCAGGTATAATTGTATACGACGAGTTTTTTTTAAAAAAAAAATTCTAGTGGAAAAACGTCGCCCAACAGACGCATTAGAGTTGAAGGCTGACGACTAGAAAGTAGAGTGAGTGGGTAGGGAGTAGCCAAGAGCCCGTTTTGTTGGACAAATGCCATAGGTGTTGCCTGACTATAAAACATCACCGTCTGTAGGCAGATAAAAATTGTTTATTAGCTCATTGCTTAATAAAACAAAAATTGTAAAAAAAAATCAAACTTAGTGGTAAAACTTCATGATTTTTATAAAAAAAACTGTGAAGGCAAAGTGGCTCTATAGAAAGTGTTTTTTTTTTTTTAAGGTTTTATTATGCAGTTGGTTGGCCGCTAATATTGCTCTTGCAACGGCTTCATTTGCTCCTATAAGTGTGTTATCGAAAATGCAGCGCTAATGTCTTTACCACGAGCCAAATGCAGCGCATACCAATCTCCGTTTAGCTAGAACCGTTGCTGTCTAGCTTATGGCAAGAAGCGGTGTCAATATAATATATCTGAGTACAATCGCCGCTATCGAGTTCTAGGGGTCAGTCAGGTTATGGTTGTTAAATGATAGTCTTAGGACATATGGTGTATTCTAAAGACCTTATTGATCTCTTGGTGTACGCTCAAAACCATGCATGTAAAAGAATCAAATCTTTCTGGCCTCATTTATATTTCCTATTAGTAAATAGTATAATATCTCCCTATACATAGTTGTAAAACTACTCCCTCGACAAGTGGCCTCTAGCAGCTTTATAAGTACTGTGATAAATTTCAAAATAGTAAAAGAAAAAAAAAATACACTAAAGAGCATCCAAGTTTATAAATATCACATTAGCAAAAAGGCATATCTTGAGGAAATTCAAATTTCTTTCTGAGCTCTTGATGAGATAAAGCCTCTTTGAACTATCATATACTGTGTACTTTCTTTGTTTCCTACATTGGAAGCGCCCTCTTTTTTTTTTTTGACTGCCATGTAACTGTTAGTGGTCTAGCTAAACGCTAACAATCGCATCTTTTTCGAAGCATGGGATGAAGCCTTAAGGTTTTGTTGTCAAGTACGTTTATTTTATTTATATAATAGGAAGGCGTTAGATCTCTTTTTGTGTGGATTGATGTTTGATATCTATTTTTTTTTTTTTTTGGTGATCCTCAACAAATGCTCAGCTGTGATCCCCCTACCGCCCTTCTTACAACGTAGTCTTAAAGTCTTTGGCTTTTTTATTTGACGGCCATTAAGACTCCAAAGCTTTTCTGACATACTCGATGGAAGTGAGGTCAGGGCTTTCAGTAGTCCTTCTCTTGTTGAGTATCGTCCCCCTGTGTGACAAAACAATGTAAAGTTGCTGAATATAGAAATGACATCATCAATGCAATCACTGCTTTAAGGAGGTGTTTTGACACGAGCTGGAGTTCTACGGAACGCATACGTCAAACAATATACATCTTTGTATACCACAAGCCATGAATTCAATTAATCTAAACTTCGATTCAAACAATTGATAAGTCCTTGCTGCATCAATAATTTGTCTAAAGATAGTTCAGCTATGCTCTGAGATAAGAACATTCTGACAGGTCTCAGTTATCAGATTTATAATCGATTCATTCATTATATAATTATTTATCCGACATCCAGCCCAAAGGATCAAGATGTAGAGCGTTATGAACTTTAGAAGATCTCAACATAGGATTGTCCATTGTGGATGTCTTGCTTATTGATTATATAACCAAGCCCAGACAATCTACACATCCTAAACGACTACCAGGTTCCTCTTTTAGAAAAGTATATAAAGCACTTGGACTATCAAAAGAGAGAAAATTGTTAGCTAGCTAGTCTCATTACTCGTTTTTGGAAGATGTCTCGAACCATTAAAATCCTGTCTTTCTATAAAAGTTTAGCCTTGATTTGGGACTTAGGATAGTTTTCTATTTTAGAATTTGTTCAAAATAGAAGAGGTAATACATCTGAAAGATAAGCATTACTGGCCAATATAAATACTGCATAAAGTTTAAACTTAAAACATCGACTTTTATAAGAAGTTTAAAAAAGAAACAGATTAGACATGTTTTCACTTTTTTTAAATTAAATAGGATAGAGACGTGTTCCTTGATCTTTAATCCCGACAAATGCCACCTCGGCCAAACTTCAATTTATCTACTCGGTTTCTGCGTAGACGCCCAAGGCTCTCAATTAGATTCTCGCAAAGTTAGTAATGCACTCGCCTGGTCAAAACCTCGCACGGGAAAAGTTATTCAACGCTTCTTAGGCCTGGTGAACTATTTCAGGAAATACCTACCTAAACTATCGGAGGTTACTGCTCCTCTTGACAGACTGCGTTTTGAAGGTAAAGTCACCAATAAACTCTGGACTGAGGTTCAAGAACAAGCGTTTTACAGAACCAAGCAACTTTTGATATCTGCTCCTGTCCTGTATCACCCAGATCTCAAGCAGCCATTCTACGTGGCAACTGACACTAACAATTACTCTATTGGTGCAGTCCTTTATCAGATTGTTGATGAAAAAGTTCGCCATATTGGTTTCATGGCTCGTGCTATGTCGACTTCTGAACGTAATTATTCAACCACTAAACGAAAAATGCTTGCTATTGCATTAGCACTTAAGAAGTTTCACTCATTCCTTTGGGGTACTCCTTTTAAATTCTATACTGACCACAGGGCTCTTATAATCAAACGCAACCTGTTGCTAACTCAATGATGCTTCAATGGTTGGATACCATTCTGGATTACGACTTCAAAGTTATTCATTGACCAGGTATTCAAAATGTTCTGCCTGATATGTTGTCGCGTCTTTTCGGACCTGAAAGAACGCTGGAGGGGAATAATAATCTCCAAACACCTAATATTTGGAAATCTACAAAAACTCCAAATGCCGAAAGTAAATCACAATTGACACTTCGTATGATGGAGAAGAAGGACTTTGTAATACCAGAACCTGAAGAACAACAAGAATTGTTGCTAAAAATACATCTAGAAGGACATCGCAGGTCACAAGCAATCGTACACGCTCTACATTCGTTATGCATCCATTGAGACAGAATAAAAGAAGCAGCGCTGGAAGTAGTGAGAAACGGCAGTGCACCGCAGCTAATTAACAAAGTAAAAACTTTTCCATCGGATTAACAGGATCAGTCCCCTTTTAGCTATAAGAATGACTACGGTAAAGATCCAGATCTTTTTCTCAAACAGTATAAACAAGCTTGATACCGATACCCAAATAAAAACCAGCTTTATTCAGTATCGTCTTTTTCTAGCCTGATTTCTCAGTGTTCCTTTATTTTATAAATTTTTTATTTTCGTATCACTTGACAAGTCAAAATGAAACTGCCAAATAAGCCTACGTTAAACACCCTCAAAGGATGCACGGTAATTTCGCCTCAACTTCGAGAGGCATTAGGAATAAATGAAGGCGTCTTAAATGGGGAAGTGAAACATTGGAGCAATGTAGATTCCCTGGTTCACAATTACTTTGAACAAGTCGAGAATTACAGCATGCGAGGAGACAAATTATTTTATACTGTGCTTGATACCCTCAATGATCTCAGCCAGCTGAAACTGATTGATGAAAATAAAAAGCATAAAAAAAAAAGTGGTGCTGATCGGCTGGTTTTGATCAACAATGCCGCCATATTGGTTCCGCAAGCAGAGCTACTGATGGATTATTGCAAGAGCTTGAAAGTTTATTTGTCAAGCCCAACGACAAAAAGTAGCTTTTTATTTAAATACGCCAAAGCAAGAGAAGCAAAGCGAAAAGAAGGAGAGAGGATCAGAAGGCGTGAAGAGGAAGAGGAAGAGAAAGCAAAGCTGCTCCACAATGGAAAAATGATTGCTTATCTTGCCGCTGAGAAAGGCTACTCCGAAATACAAGAGGATTTGCAGGCCGAAATCTCCCATGAAACAGGAAGTAAAAAAGAAAAAAACAAAGAAAGGGCAGGAGAGGAAGAAGAAAATAAGAGAAGAACAAAGGCGAGAATAGCGTCACCTGCACAAGTAGAACAGGATGATAATGGTTTGGTCTATCTCTAATAGTTTTGCGTAGCGTCGTTTGTAAATAACATCTTTTTTTTTTTTTCGTTTAGACGCTTCCTTTATCACAACAACTTCTGGCGGAACATATGAAGAACTTAGTGACTCTGTTGGTACGGAGAGTAGTCCAGTTCTTCCTTACATTACTAGCTTCGATGAGCTATTTCCAGTTACAGAAGAAAGCCTCTTTAATCTGTCATACACATCAAGCAATTTACCAATTGCAGAAAGACTGTAAGAGAAAACTGCTAATACGCCGATTTCTACCCTGCAAAACGATGGTTAACAAACATATACTATTTTTTTTAGGGACATGTCTAACATAGTTTTTGTAAATAAAACCAGCGACAATTGCTTTCTACCTGATGCATTGGATAATGACGTTATAAGTATGATAAGCAAATTTACTCGCGTAAGTCACATTTTGTAACAGTAATAAACAAGCAAAATAAAAAGATTTTGCTGATGTATATTTGTAGGTTATTGAATACGACACGAAGGATATGCTTCTTATACCGACCAAAATAGAGCATATCAATATTGTTTCTCTACTTAATACAAGGTAAAGAGTTTTCTTTGTCAAGCATTGAAAACGGTAAACTACTGGCTCTATCTATAACGACGCATTCTTCTTCTTTGCTGATATATAGTTTTTTTAACAACTGCAAAGAAAGCGATGTTTGTCAATACAGCTACAAGTGTTATCAATCACCTGAGCAATTAAAAAATATGGAGAATGACTTTAAAATCAAATATGTAGCCCCATTTCTGAATGCTGCTTTTGATGTTAATGATAAATTAGCTGTTTATTGGTAAGTTTGTTATACTAATAATTTGTAAAGCACAACTCTCATTGGTGAGTATTGATTTTTTAAATACAGGGATATGCCTTTAAGTATTTACAAGAACTCAAACATGAAAATACAAAGAAGACAGACTCCTGACGCTAAATTTACAACACTCGATGGTATTGAGATTGGTGTTGTAGAGATCAAACCGTTTAATACCGCCTTTGAAGCACTTGAAGATGATCGAGTCCGACTTGCAGAAATTAGCAAAAAGATGCTTCATAAAAGGGTTTTAGCTGCAAAAAGTGAAAAAGAATTGAAAACGTTTGCCATAATGATTGCAGGTAAATGCTGATTTTTTTATAGCATATGGGTTTGCCTTATATTGACATATTTGCAAAAAGGTTATGATATTGAATATTTTGTCCATGAATATAATCCACAAGATCCAGCGTCGGCAAGCGGGAATGCAGTTGACAGCAAAAAAAAATATACTTTCCGGCTTTTGAAGAAATCAATTCTCCCCACTTTCCCAAAAACTTTTAGTCATATGGCACTTTCTTTAGAATCTTTAGTTCATTACAAGGCAAGCAAAAAAAAAAAAAAAAAAAAAAAGGACAGAGAACATAATCAAAGTAGGAATGGGTTTGATTGTAACTTCAATTTTATTAGAAAACGATGGCTAGCAGTATTGCTTCAGCTTCTGATGTTGAAAAGCCGTATCTTTACAGCGATGACTACAAAAGATTTGAACCAACTGTAACCCTATTGAAGCTTGATGACGAATAGGCTGATTTTGCTATTCAGCTATAAATGCTTTATAACTTTATAGATTCTTTGCTATAAACATATTAGCAAATAAACGTTAGTTTCATACAATGCTCAATACGTTAAGCAAAATCATTTTGTAAGCAACAAGCGAACTAGTGTAACCGTATATCATACGCCCTTCATAAAACTGACAACATTTATTTACAGTGTTTTTACAGTGTTTTTACTATGATTTTAATATAGATAGGCTCTCACTTTT
>JAIXMR010000147.1:0-45560 GCA_025677835.1 Sporodiniella umbellata | reverse complement strand
CCTATCCTTACCTCTCCTTACCTATCCTTACCTCTCCTTACCTATCCTTACCTCTCCTTACCTATCCTTACCTATCCTTACCTATCCTTACCTCTCCTTACCTCTCCTTACCTCTCCTTACCTCTCCTTACCTTCCTTACCTCTCCTTACCTCTCCTTACCTCTTACCTCTTTGTCTCTTTACTTTTCTCTTTACCTTTCTCTCTTTACCTTTCTCTCTTTACCTTTCTCTCTTTACCTCTCTCTGCCTCTTTACTTCTCCGCCGGACACTCTAGATCCAATAGGACACAGTCTATCTTTTTTTTAAGCCAATGATATTTCCTTACCTCTCCTTACCTCTCCTTACCTCTCCTTACCTCTCCTTACCTCTCCTTACCTCTCCTTACCTCTCCTTACCTCTCCTTACCTCTCCTTACCTCTCCTTACCTCTCCTTACCTCTCCTTACCTCTCCTTACCTATCCTTACCTATCCTTACCTATCCTTACCTCTCCTTACCTCTCCTTACCTCTCTTTGTCTCTTTACTTTTCTCTTTACCTTTCTCTCTTTACCTTTCTCTCTTTACCTTTCTCTCTTTACCTCTCTCTGCCTCTTTACTTCTCCGCCGGACACTCTAGATCCAATAGGACACAGTCTATCTTTTTTTTTAAGCCAATGATATTTCCTTACCTCTCCTTACCTCTCCTTACCTCTCCTTACCTCTCTTTACTCCCTCTTACCTCTCTTTGCCTTTTTCTTTTTACCTCTCCTTAGAGAAATGATTTATACTCATAGGTATGCCTTGGTATGGTTGGATTGGTGGTCATTCAGGTGTATTTTGTGTGATTCAGTTATTGTGGTCCCGAACCATGAGTGACGACATAAGCAGTCTATAATTATAGATAGTTTTGTATTCAGTTATTATAAAATGGGGCACCTAAACATAATTTAGTTACTATACATAATTTAAGAAGCTAATGAAAAGAGAGCTAATTTTGTTATAGTCTGAAATACTGTTCTATAGGAATAGTAGTTTGTGGCACCTCTTTTATATTATTGTGTTTTAGTTATTTTAATGCTTTATCGACACTCCATGGTATAGGAATAGTAGTAAGGTACGTTCAAACTCAAAACTTTCAAAATTGTCCAACTGAACAACACATAGCACATTAGTGTCTTTACTTCAGCGCAGCTAATTTAAATGTTTATAGAAAAATAAATAACTACTATTCCTTCTTTTTTGATATTGCTTTTTGCGGGTTTTTTTTTCTAGATTATAGCAGCTTGTTTTATAGATCATTTTGCGTTGATAGGGATAACTCAAAAATCATACACAGTTTGGAGAATGTTAGCTTCTATAGGCTTAGTGAGATGTGTATATAGCTTTAAGGTTTTAACGCAGCAATAAAATATCAAGAAACAGTTTTTTTTTTTTTTTTTTTTTTTTTTTCATCTATGCTCATTTCATATTTATTGTTATTTTTTAACTTCATTCTTCACAAGAACTCATGTCCCCCTCTTCTGATACCTCTTCATAGATTTCTTCCATATCGCTTCCTACCTCTTCATCCGTTTCATTTTCTTCTTCGTCTTCCTCGTCACCGTCTTCTTCATCCTCGTCTTTAAAACGAAGAAAGTCGAGCGATTCCTCAGTGCCTTCTCTCTCATACTGAGCCCACCCGTCTTCTTCTTCATCAAATAGACGAACAAAAGCATCGTCTTCTTTATCATCAAGCTTCTCATTTCTCTGTTCTTCTGTTGTTTGCTTTTGGGTAGATGGACGTACCCATGTTTTGGATGAAACAGCCTCTTGCACAGCTTCTTGAGCCATCTTGGCTTTTATCTTTTGTTCATGCAAATAACCAGGACTTACCCAACTACTAAGACGAACAATTCCCGATCCTTTCTCGCTTTTTCTCCTGGCTACGTGAGGCAATCGACAGTTGGCATTAGAGCACTTGCCAATCTCTGCAAATTCAGGGCAAACATGAACATGCTTTTCTTGGCATTTTTTCCCTTTAGCGCAAAAGCCTTCGGTTGCGAACGGTTTGCAGACTGGTGCTTGAGGGTTGGTCCTTACATGGGCATATAGACAAGGATCGTTAGTACACGCTCCTTTTTGGAAATAGCCACAGTGTGGCATAATAGGATCGCTGGGTGTGTGTGACAACCGACATTGTGTTGCCTTACACTTTCCCTGAAGAAACTTTGGACAAATTGCTCGACGGGCAGGGTCATGACGAAAAGTACATCGTTCTCTTTTTGGGCAACTCCCATAACGGGTATAGAATCCGCAGTATCTTGGTTTTTTCCTCTCTACTTGACCCTTTAGCACTAGTGACTTTTGCCCATGACGTATATAGCCTTCTGGTCCACGGACAAACACTTTGTTTCCACCAGGTTGGATTCCTTTACTAAATAACCACATTCCCTCTTCAATAAGTTTTATCCCCCCCTTTTTTTTTTTTTTTTTTTTCAATAAAGTTTTTTTTGTTATATACCTTTTCATTCTTTTTCGGATCAGATATTTGGGCGCCTTGGTAGATAAGGGCACTCCTTTATCCATAACGTCCTTACGTACCAGTTTTTTTCCTTTTACAACAAAAGCAACACCATTAACCGATACTTGCTGACGACCTGTGCTATCGACTGATTTAATAATTGTTGAATTCTTTTCATTAATCAGCTGTCTATGATGACTTTTAGAGGCAGGATACTTGGGAGTAGAGTAATTAGGGTAAGAGGCGGTAGGGGCAACGGGTCTATATGAGTATGGGTAATTTGGTTGATAGGTAGTGTGGTATGTGCTTGGTCGGTAAGATGTGGGTGGACGATAGTTGGATTGGTAGCTAGGTCTATAGTTAGGTCTATAGTTAGGTCTATAACTATATCCTTGGGCCGTATTGTTTCGCTGTTGTTGAATAGCAGTAGTCAATTGACTAATACGATCCATCATTTCTTGATTACTGGCCATGTCTTATTTAAAAATGTATACGATTAAAAAAAAAGCAAAAGAATTTTTACTGACAGCCTAGCTTTAAAAAAAAAAAAAAAAAAAAAGACCTCTTTAGAACTGTAGCAAAATGCTTTTTAGAAAACATAATAGCAACTGAATATCATAATCTAGGTGCTTACTTCTATAAAAGAAGTTTTGAGTACTAGTCTTCCAGTTCTATTATTCTTTTACTCAAAATGCAAATTGCAGTGTCTTATTTTCTTTATTTTTTGTTTTATATACACCACGCTTTTTATAGAGGCAGTGTTTTTCCTTTTGTCACCAAAGCGAACAGCATTGTCAGCATATGTAGTTGTGTAAGACAGGTTTTTATGTAATACTGAGTTTCTTTTTGCTCTCAAAAAAAAAGCCAACTTTTTTACCTGTCTTTTCTCCTGTGATTAAAATGAGCGAAATTATGGAGAATGATGACTCGTAACCACCCTTTGTTTAAAACACTGTTTCCTAATAGATTTCCATTTGTGTTGTGCGATAGCCCAATGACTGACTCAGAAAAACTAAGAGCTCGTGTTCGACAACTTCAAGAAAGACGTAAACATCCTCTAATTTTGTAAAAAGTACGACTAGTAAACATTTCAAATTATAGTTTCTCAAGCTACTGAAAAACACAAAAAGCTAAAGAAGGAGCTTTTGGAGGAGGACATATCGTATTTGGTTGTCTCAAAATTAACTAATGTTTTCGCAGGTATTTTTACAATGGATCAATATTTTTTTTTAAAAAAAATCGGACTATTTACCAACATACTATACAGATCCAACGATTGTAGAAAAAGAAGAGATTACAAACGCTCAACAAAAAATATTTCAACAGATGAGAGAAGCTGTCAAAGCTAGCTGTGTTCAAGAAATGGTCAGCTATCATCGCTTAAGTGGACGTACAACCTTCACTTTCAAAAACCGCCACATGGCAGTAAGATTGGAAACTTTCTACAAGAATACATACAAAGAGCCGTATTATCTACTATTTTTAAAAAGCAAAGCACATAAAGTAGATAGACACACGATACCTCCCTTTATCCCAATAGATGAACTGGAAAAAAAATTCATGCCTAACAACTACGAAGTAAAAAGATAAACCGTAAACAAAACAAGCTGACAGTTAAACATTAGACTTTTATAAGAATTATTCACGACTGTGTCCAAGCATATGTGTCAAGAAGAGAAAGAATAGATGAGCTGGTTGAGCTTTCTGAAACACACGAACTGAAAATTCTTTCGGGGAATAGATCAAAATCCAAAGTTGAATTGAGAGCACAGCTCAAAAACAACAAAACAGTATGGATTACCATCACCTATGAAAACAAAACATCCACATACCCGACAAAAGTCAAGGTTACTGAGGAACTGTCACAGTCCCCTGGGGACCATTTAGAATTAGAGCAGTTATTACTGAGCTGTAACGATTTAGTGGGAACTTTACAAAATTTATTGATAGAAAAAGAACAGCAATTAATGGATATCGTTGGAGATGTGTGACATTTTGTTTAGGTTTATATAAAAGGGTTAACCGGATGGATGCTTACACTGGGCGGCGATACATCTATATTCACTTGAATGCGTACCTCCAGTTTAGAAAACGTATCAAATATTTGTACTCTATTTTCAATGTCCAATGCATTTTCATTCAACTCTTCGGGAACATCGCATACACCACCGGTGTTGTTTTCTAAGTGAACCTTCATATCAACAGTTTCAGCTCGGCCTCTGTTTTCGATGCTGTTTTTCAGAACCTTATCGGTACTCTTCCCCCAATAAACAGACTGACTATTCTTGTTTGTGTTATATACATGCTTGACAATGGGCATTGAGTCTAGGTAAACTCGTTTCTCAATGCCATATTCAGGCACAAGCACATCGAATGAGTCCTTTACCACCTGTGTGACAATTGCAGTACAAATAATGGGTTTTCCGAGGTCTTTTTCCAAATTATGAAGATAGTGATAAAGGTAGAGCTTCAAGTTTGCGTCCTGTGAGTTTTTAGCTCCCTCCTTCTTCTCATTGGTATGGACAGATGCCTTTTGAATAGCATGTTGTGTGTAGCCACAGTTTTTCTTTCCTTGGAGGGCCGCTTGCAATTGCCGATGTACAATAATATCTGGGAAACGCCTAATAGGCGAAGTAAAGTGCGTATATAAAGGTACGTTTAAAGCATAATGTCTAAATTGCTCTTCATCACAAGCGCCTGTACAGAAATATTTTGCTCTTTGCATGGGCTTGACTGCTAAGAGTCTTAGTACTTCCTTAACAGCATCAGAATCAATAGCGTTAAAAGATTTCTGAAGGTTGCCAGCACTTGATCCATCAAGCGAGTAGCCTAGTTTTTCAGCAATCCTCAGAAACTCGTTCTTTAATAATATAAGCAAAAGCATTTAAACGTTTTTTTTTTTTAAAAAATAATATTACCAGAGATTTTTCATGAGGAGGTGAGTGTTGACGAAGGAGTGCTTCATTAGGGTAGTGTTCATAGATTTTTGCAGCGACGCTCATGTTGGCTCGAAGCATGAATTCTTCAATGAGTCGATTTGAGTCTTTCTGCTCGTAAACAGACACTTCACAAGGTTCACCGAGCTCGTTCAACTTGAAAGAAAGCTTGATAGAATTGATTGATAAAGCACCATTTTCAAATCGCCGTTTACGCATGCTTTTGGACATCTCAAACAGATAGAGAATATCTTGCTCAACACTAGATTTTTCATGGTTTGTAACATTAACATGCTCAGGGAGCTTCTGGCCTTCTATTACGCATTGGGCATCTTCGTATGCCAACTTGGTGCATGAACTTTAAAATACAGTTAGTTTTTTTTTTTTAGAAAAAAAAGACCAATAATGAAGTTTACCGAATAACAGTCTTTCCGAACCATGTATCTTTTATATTGCCTTCTTTATCCATTTTCCAGATGACCGAAAACGCAAGTCTATACAATGATATCAGCCTTATGTACTAGTTGTAGTCAAGCGTTTTTACCTATCAACTCCAGGGTTTAAACTACACAATTCTTCACACAGCAATGACGGCAACATGGGAATCACCCGATCGCAAAGATAAGTACTGGTTCCTCTATCATAAGCCTCGTGGTCCAAATTTGTGTGAGGCTTCAAAAAATGAGAAACATCTGCAATATGAACACCGACTTCAAAGTCGTTGTCCGCTATTTTTGTTACATGGACAGCATCGTCAAGATCTAATATTGAAGGGAGAAAAGTAAGTGAAAGTGTGTTTTTTTTTTAAAAAAAAAAAAAAAACCTTTGGCCGTAGCAGGGTCAATAGTGAAAATACGCGTTTCCCTCAAATCGCGTCTATTGTCAATTTGAGATTGGTCGATAGACCATGGTGTAGGAGGTAAGTTTTTTAATGCTTTCTTAGTGAAAGGCTCTTCAGATATGTTGTTGTCTGATAGTACTGCTTCGGTTTCAGCAGGGATGTTTCCTATCTGCCCTAATTCACGAACAAATGCACCCCTCGGAGTATCTACATTGATGGCCCAATTTTGGATTTGGACCACTACAATCCTTTTCAAGTATTTCTCTTCATTTTGTATAATGTCCGGAGGCGCAAGTGACATTGGCACACCTATGATCGGTGCTCGCTTATCAATAGGCCTAAACCAAGCACAGTGGGGTCTTTTTCTCTTTTGCTTAGCCTTTGTTGTAGAAGCGGAAGTCTTGCCCTCTGTACCGTCTTTATTTAAAGCTTGGCTGTCTATCTCTGTTTCCGTTTCCGTCTCAATTTCTTCTTCTTCAAGTTGGCTGTCATTGGCTTTGTTGACTGTGTAGAGAGACTCTCGTGAGAGCGTAATGATTCCAGAATAAAGATGATCTTTACGGGTATTGGCAATAGCCACAACTTTGCCGACGTACTTTGGCTTCAGCTTCTCGTCATTCGGATCACTCTCTATATTTCTATCTTTGTTTTTCTGAGCCATGCTTTCTTTTTTTCTTTCCCAAACCGAGTCCAATTCTGTTAGCTGTACATAAACGATATCCCCTTCCAAAGCGCGGTTGCGGTCACGTGAACCGAAAATATAAATGTCTGTATCTATTTGGTCGCTTGTAAAGTAGGCATCACTGTGGTTTCGCTTGCTGATACGCAGCACGCCTTTATACATTTTCGAATCTTTCTCTTTTATCTGTTGTTCGCATACTTTAGGGTCCATATACTTGTCAAATCTGGGATTTTTTTGGCCATAAAGAATGTCATAAGGATGACAATACTCTTTAGTGAGAGCTTCCTTTTGAACATCTTTGTTCACTGATTTTGTTTTGTTTTGTTTTGTTGGTGTTGCAATATGTTTATCCACTTGATCTAAAACCTTCACTTTGTCATTTTCTTTGCTTTTTTTTTTCGGGGTTTTGCCGGAGGCCGCTAGTGGCTCGTTTGATGTGGGTTTTTGTTGCAGAGTACTCGTTTTGTTTTTTTTGGATGGCAGTTTGACACTAGGAGCTGAAATTTTGAATTCGTCCTCTGTGCCTTTCCTCGCTTCTTTTTTTCCAGATTTCTTTTCGATTTTTGGAATCCCCTCTCCCTTGCTTTTCTTAGGTGTTTTTCTTGACTTTGCCTCATGCTTAGCCACTAGACTGATAGGAGGAGGCACAGCGCTATAGCGGCCTATATAATTGTACATTTTAATTTCGTATTTTTTTGCAGCTCAAAATCACCGACTTCTACTTTACCCGCAGTATGTTTTTCTTTAGACCCAGATTTTGTTTTAGGCTCTCTTGCTTTGGTTTCGGAATAATCATTTCGCACCCTAACTTCCCGAGTCTTCTTTTCAGGTGCAAAGTAAATAGGTGCACTGATATCAGGGATGGCATGCCCATTCAGCTCCTTCTCGAGCTCTTGGTAATCAAACACTTTCACCGATTGGGACTTGACTACTGCATTGGGAGTGTTTGCTATTTTGTCTTCCGCAGTATCATGACGTTCCACCGCAGTTTTGCGATTTCTTTTACGGCTTCTCTTTTTGACAATAGTTGGGTTTTTTGTACTTTCCTTTTGATCAACAGAGGGCTCTTGGGGAATTTCCTTGGTTTCTTGTTTCCTAGTATCAGTTTTTTTGACAACTACTTTTGTAGTAGATTTTCTTCTATAAGTCTTTCGCTTTCTAGGCTTTTGCGAAGAGGCAACCTAGGAAGTATGTTTAACATAATTGCAATTACAAAAAATTATACGGTTTTACAATAGCTTGGGCAGCTTCGGCATCTGTTTTTTCAGTTCCTGTCATAAGGACAAACAAAAAGAAAAACACCCAAAGTAAACGCCAAGTTTATTTGTGAATAGTACGGTTATCATAGGACTGCTTTGTGACTTCATACTGTAAGGGACCTGTAAGCCAGGACATTTTAAGTAGTGGGCTGCATCAATTCGTCATCTACTCATGTTTTTAGTAGTCTATCTAACCCATTTGATATCAATTAGATAAAAGGGAAAGGTTTCGATTTTTAAGTTTCTACAAAGCTTTTTTTTTGTCTCTCAAAAAATTCTTATTGTGTAGTAAAACTGGGGTATCAATCACTCAGTAAGCAACGTAGAGCTACTTTTAACACACAAGCTGTTCTTGTGCTTCATAAAATCCTCTGTTCAAATTTGAAGCTTTTTATTGGCTAATTTTTATTCCAAGTATTTGTAAAAACATAGTACTTGGTGGCAAATTTCGCACTCAGACTTCGAGAGAGGGCTTCGAGACAACAGCAGTGCGTATGAGAAGGAAGAAGAAACTCAGACTTCCTCCTCTTCCTTTACATATCATTAATCAATATGGTCAAATTCATCAAGGCTGGTAAAGTATGTACTTTCAACGATAATGGATGGATGAAGATAAAGAACAGTTGGATTTCTTTTCCGAATAAAAAATGCGCAATAAAAGAAAAGGTTGAATTGACATTGACACAATTTCCTCGTTACATTTAGGTTGTTGTCATTTTGCAAGGTCGTTACGCCGGTAAAAAAGCTGTCGTTGTACGCAGTAAGTAGAGAGTCTTGACAGTTTGTTTTTGGAATGTCGCGTACTCAATTACACTTTTAGACCACGATGAAGGAACCAAAGACAGACCCTACGGTTATGCCGTTGTTGCTGGTGTTGAGCGTTCCCCTCTCAAGGTCACCAAGTCCATGGGTAAGAAGAAGGTTGCCAAGCGCTCTAAGGTCAAGCCTTTCGTTAAGATTGTCAACTATAACCACATGATGCCCACTCGGTACGATTAGAAACAGTTGACTTATCCATTAGATACTAACACTATCAATTAAAGTTATGCTTTGGAATTGGAACAAATCAAGGGTACCATCTCCTCTGAAACTTTCAAGGAACCCACTCAACGAGATGACTCCAAGAAGGTAATTAAAAAGCTCGCCCAAAAAGCTTGAGTTAACGCGACAATACATAGGTTATCAAGAAGCTCTTTGAAGAACGTTACCAAACTGGTAAGAACAAGTGGTTCTTCAGCAAGCTTAGATTCTAAGCTTTTCCTTATTGCATCTATAAATAAAATAATGTGAATTTTTGACAATAGCAGCATTATATCCGGCCCGGAAAGACATTTGAAAATACAATACAGATGCACACAGACACACCTTCATGATGCAGCAGTGAAAATGAGACACTTTTTAAAAAAATGAGCGGAACGTATTTGCTCTCCGTGTGCTGCAGATGCAATGCTACAGAATAGGGAGAGTTCTCGTCAGAGAGAAATTTAGGGCTGATCAAAACCAAGTTATTCAAAACTTCTGAAAACATATTCTTTATAATGTGATCTAAACAATAAACAAACACAAAATGTCCAATGAAAAACGCGGTCGGTAGAACGCTGCACAAAATTTTAAAGTTTTTTAACTTTAAATCTGTCAAAGGTAATTAGGAGCACTATAGAAAGCAAGCTTGTTTTTTCTCTTCAAGCTTGTATAGTCTATTTACGCAGACAAGATGTATTTTAGGTTGCAAAAACAACTAGTGTTCATGAGTTTTATTTTGGATTTAAGATATGTGATGCGATTATTTCATAGAAAGTAATTTGACTTCAAAAACAAGAGTAGCGTTCTTAGGAATATCTGGGGGAGCGCCGCGCTTACCATAAGCCAAAGGAGCAGGGATGGTCAATCTACGTTCACCACCAATCTTCATGCCAGCAATACCGATATCCCAACCCTTAATAACTTCACCACGGCCTAAGAGGAAATTGAAAGGCTTGCCAGAGATATTTTTATCAAACACCTTGCCATTGGTGAGTTTACCAATGTATCGCATACCAATCTGTTTTTAGAATAAAAGTCAGTTTACAATAAAATTTAGCAACTTGTAACAACGTACTCTTTGACCATTTTTGCAGGAAGCGCCGTCCCCGATTTTAACTTCTTCAATAATGAGACCGTTAGGGAGTTTAGTAACCTTCTTCTTGGACTCCTCCTTCTTGGGCTCTTCCTTCTTTTTAGGTTCTTCCTTCTTTTTAGGTTCTTCCTTCTTTTTGGGCTCCTCTTTCTTCTTGGGTTCTTCCTTCTTTTTGGGCTCTTCTTTCTTCTTGGGCTCTTCCTTCTTCTCAGCCTTTTGCTTCTTGGCTGAGGTTTGCTTGACAGGTTCAGCAGCACGCTTCTTACTGACAGGAACAGGCTCTTCCTCTTCTTCCTCTTCTTCTTCTTCTTCCTCATCATCATCTTCAGAGTTGATTTCATCAGAATCAATTTCTTCGTCACCTTCTAAAGCGGCAAGCAAAGCTTGGTTAATTTCTTCTTTGGTGGCATTGGGAGGAAGGTTCTTAAGAAAGTCTTCAATATCATCACCTTCTTCGTCTTCTTCGTCGGCCTCTTCTTCTTCAGAGTCGACCATAGAGTCATCCATATTATCGTCCTCGTCTTGGAAAACATAGTTGCCGGTAAGGTGAACAGTGTTTTGGCCCTTGGTAGAGAAGGTAACTTCTTCTCCTTCAACAAAAGTGATATCCAAAGGTTGCTGTTCAATCTTGTTGGGTACCAAAGTGCAAAGTACAAAATCTTTCTTTTCAACAAGAACAGAAACAGAAGTACGTTTGTTACCCTCAACCTCAGCAGAAAGAGAGGCCTATTCGAATCATATAAGTTGACATGAAAACTAAAATAAAGCTCTTTCTGTATAAAAAAAAAAAAAAAAAAATTACCATAGTAATACGGAAAGGTGCAGCTACAACTTGAGTGTATGTCTTACCAGGTATTAATTGAAGACCTAAAAATTAAGATAGAAAGGTTAAGACAAGAGTGCTTCGTGTCTCAACTAGCTCAAGTTATTACCCCAGAAACCTTGAATACTCATTTTGATATAAAACAAATGTTTGAAAGAAAACCAAAAAAAATAAATGTGACATCTCTTTTAAAAAAGGTAGAGCGAAAAGAGGTCACGAAAATTTTTTATCAACATATTAATATGTAGCATAGTTCATGTAAACTCATGTAATAAATGAACAAATCGTATAACACAAAAACATTGCGCGATACGCATTCCTTTTTAATTGTTGTGGTTGTAAAATTTTATTGTTGTGGTAAGAGTATTTAAGCTTCGTTCTTTTCGGCCTTCTTGTTGGCACGACGTTCACGGAGAGCCTTGTTCTTGGCACGGAGAACATCAGCTTGTTCGGCAAGAGTCTTAGCACGAACCTTTTCAGCCTTAGCCTTGTGGATGTGTTCCATCAAGACACGCTTGTTCTTGAAACCGTTACCCTTGGACTTAAGGTAAAGGTGGTGATACAAGTGCTTGTCGATCTTACCAGATTCTCTGTACTTGGCCAACAAACGACGGAGAACACGCATACGACGCATCCAGATAACTTGAGAAGACATACGGGCGTCAGCAGTACCCTTTCTCTTACCGTAACCCATGTGACGACCGTTGCGCTTGGCAGCAGCACGTTCGAGAACACGGAAACGAGATTGAGCAATTTCGGGCTTGCGAATGATCAAACCATCCTTAACGAGCTTACGGATGTTAGCACCTAGTATAAAATAGACACAGTAAGTAAGGCTTACTATTTTTTTTACTGCAGAATAGGTTTCACTTACGAGAGTTGGCGTTGGAGATTTCGTTAACCTCATTGGGGTCGAGCCAGATTTTTCTTTCACCACACTTAAGGACGGAAGCAGCGAGACGCTTTTGGACTGTCAAGTTGACCCTAAACGAACAAAGTTTATGAGCTCATCAATCCCTTGCATGCTTTTTAACGAGCAACCATTACATTTTTAAAAATCGACTAAAGCGAAAAAAGAGAAGGCTTACATAATTGAGCCTTACTGTCAATTAAAAAAAATTTGCTCAGTTACAAGCCACGAAAAATTCAATGACCGCATTCTTGAATTTTGCAGCAAGAGTCCTCAGCATTAAATACCAAAAAAAGAAAAACTAGGTAAGATACCACGGGAATCTACCGTTATTCCTGTCATTTGTTAATGAATTTTTCTTTTGCTTTCATCTAGAAATAGCCTTGTTTCTTTGAGAAAATTGTTTGGAAGATGCCCTTCAAACATTGATTTATCTGAAAAAAATGCCTTTACACTCTGATAGTATTTTAGTGACCAAAAGCTTTCGCTACAATAAAACAAAAAGCATTAGCAAGTATGTTAAGCACAAACTACGTTTTTGCGGTATTTACGCTAATCCAACAATGTTTATAAGCAGTGAAGTTGTTTTTTGCGACCCTAGTATTTGGTTACAAATCGAAAATCAACCAGCTTTTAGTTGGCTTTAATTGTAACCTCCTCGACTGGCTTTTAAGGAAAGAAAGATGCATAGTTTATACTTTAGGCTTGACCCCAACCAAAATGATTTATATATTAGTAAAAAAATCCCTTATGTTTTTTGTTTAAATTAGTATAAAGCACATCTTTTTTACTAGATTTTTGGCTTCCTTTGTGTTTGTCAGAACACTAGTAAGCCAATACCAAGTAGTAACCTTATTACTACATGGAGCCTACTACATTATACTTTTCTCAGGTGTAATGCTTTCCAAAAAAATAAAAGATCCTATAAAAAAATTTATTAAAAATATCCAACTCAATTCAAAGGAAACTAATTGTAATTTCCTGGAACCACTCTCTCACAGCCATAAGTAGAAAAATGTAACTGGCAGCCCGTTTGGTTTTTGTAACAGCAGATGCAAAAAATGCTGGCATTAAGCTCTACCAAGTTCACAAAATATTTATAACCATTGCAAGCGACATCACTAATGTCTTTATTGTCGTATTGACCCCGCCATTCTTATTGCTCGGGTTGTATTTAGTGCGATCAAAAATACCCATTACTTGAACGTAACTTGAGCTTTGGAGGTAATGAGCCGACTTGATAAACTCTTCGTGGAATATCCTCCCATCCAAACTAGAACTAGTGCACATAGGGATACCAGCATTTTCTGTTTCTTCAACGTCGTTGCCAGGATGTGGAGGCATGAAGGAGCAAAACTGAGAGCTTGATCGAAGCCAAATAGAGTATCTACGTTTACCAAAAGGTAAAAAGGAAACAGAGCCAATGAGAGCCATAAAACTGAATATAAATAAAGTGACTTACAATTGCATGTTTAGTATTTGTGAATGAAATAGTTTGGAATCGTCTGAGCGTAATTAGTATTTATAACTTTCATTATCCAGCACTGAAATTTTTGCTTAGTCGTTTGCATGGAAGGTTATGTTTCAATGTTAAGCACAACCTTAAATTTTTGAAATTTCTATAACAAGCCCATTTGTACATTTGTATACATAAGTCCTGTAATATGATCTGTGTACATCTATAAAAAGAAAAAATTATCCAGAAAAGGTAAAATTATAAGCTGTCAATAAACAATTAACTTTATACGTTTTACAAGTCATGACCCCTGATCAATTGATAAGCCCTTGTTACTAACAAAACCAACTATATATTTAGCAGTAATTCGATAGAAATCTGTTTGGTCTACGGTTAAAATAGAAACAAAATAGATTCCCGGAAAAGCCTGACTGCTGTCAATGGTGGCGAGTATGTAAAAAGACTTTCTTAAAGCACCGCCGTTTTCTGTTTTTGGCTTCTAGCTAAAAAAAGATAAAAACAGGATTTGGCAATCAAGCTACTTGTTACTCTTTTTGGTACATTTCACCACTGAATGCTCAATATGATTATTTCATAGAACGTCATTCACGTATAAAGAAAGTATAATTAGAAGTAACATTCAGCTGTTGATATTTCGATTTTAACATAAAACAAGCCTGATACTTGAGTGAAGGTATTTTTTTTTCACCATAATCCTACTACTTTAATGTCAACAAAACTTAAGAAAGCTGTTATTTTTGGTGCTTTTCTACGTGATAACGAAAAAAAAACTCTAAAATTTAAAAGGTAGACTAGAAGCTAGATTGTCTGGAAAGAATTTATACAATATTTACTAGAAGTATATATGCTTTAGAAATCAGTACCTGAAGTCTATTAAATCAATCGCCTGTGACCTATCATAGCATTGGACTATACTCAGCCATTTACAGATTGTAGTGACGAAAAAAGTAACTCTAGTTACTGAAACAAGTGTAAAAATACGGTACATCAGAAACATAAAACAAACTATGTATTGTGTGTTTAGTTTTCAGACCATTGACTGACACAAAGAAACAGAAGCTGGAATTGTTGAAATTGACCTTCTTAAAACAACTTGTATTGTTTTGAACAAGTTTAGAAGAGCCATTAATAAATAGTTTTTCAAAACAACGACTGATCCAACGCAACTCGGCATATGACGAATACTGTTTAATTTATTTTTGGTACTTATTGAAAGTTGACGAAAAAGATCGAAAAAAAAAAAAAAAAAAAAAGACAACAACGGATCTTTAAACAGCCCTTGATGGTACAAAAGGGTTCGAACTTTGCTGTTTTGTGTATCCGAGCTTTATTCTCCAGCTGACTTGAGAGAAGTGTTACACAGCACTGGTCTCTTTTGTGTATACGACTTTTTTTTTTATCATTTGAAAGCTTTTGCTCATTCAGAAATTTTTTCTTTTAGCTTCATTTTTGTTTGATCTCTTTGAATTCTGCCTCTCTATAAGCAAATGCTTGTATCTAAACGCGTAAAACCGAGAATCGAAACTACTGAAGCCACTGATTCAAATTGATTTCAAGTTGTACAAAAAAAAATCAGTCTTGGTAAAGAAAAAAAAATTTCTTTGTGAAGTTGTTACTTTACCTTCAAGCTTTAAAACAAAGTGAAAACCAGTTTTTCTGAAGTGTTTTAGCTTGCAGAAATAAAACGCATATGTGTACCAAAACTAAAGACATGCAGTTTATTGAGCTCAGACAATAGATGACGAAAAGCAAAAGCTAAGGAGATCATTTTGTTTTACACTTGCCTCGCAGTCACTAAATACTTCTGCGGCAATTTACCGGGTAATTATTGAGGAGCTGTATTTACACACGTCAAAGGTGTTGGTAATATTCTGGAATCATCGGTAATTTAAAGAGTATTTGTATTTTAGTGCAAATACGCCCAAACGCTACTCTGAAAAGGCTTTTTTTAAAAGGCCTAACCGAGTCGTAAGTATAAAATAACTGTTTTCTTCTGAAAACATGCTTTATACTGTGTTTTCGAGAAAATGTTACCATATCGGCTAAATAATTACACATTGACTTTCTCACTACAATTCAACTCAGGAGTGGCTCATTACAATAATATAACAAAACTGTTGTCTAAAGTACTAACCTATAGTACTCAAAATGCATCTCAAATAAACTTGCATATTTTGAGGGTTTTTTTTTGTTCTAATGAAGAAGTTGTGCATTACCATCATGCAGAAGCTTCCCCACAACCAGTGGTCTTTGAAAATATCCTCCGCCAACTTTGAAAAAATTATTTTAATTTGCTGCCCATGCTGATTCAAGCATTTTATTAGAATCATTTTGTGTAAACTCCGGTGTCAACTTTTTCTACAATTCTCTATAAAAGCTGACCGCTTTTCTCTTCTTTTCTAGTGTAACTCATTTTCTTATTATTTCGTCATAATGTCTGCTGTTAGCGCTGCACTTAAATCCAGAGTTCGTCGACCTCAACTCTTAAACAAGGTTATGAAGCCTGAGGAAACACTTCAATTTTTTAAGAATGGACAGTAAGTGTTGCAAAAGGACTTTTTTTGGTTGTTCTTGTGGCTATTAAGTACTTATCTTTTTCTTGTACTTAAAAAGATACCTCGGATGGTCTGGTTTCACTGGTGTTGGGTACCCAAAGATGGTTCCAGTCGCTCTGGCTGATCATGTAGAAAAGAACAAGCTTCAGGGTGAAATGAAATTCAATTTGTTTGTCGGCGCCTCCTCTGGTCCTGAGTGTGAAGATCGATGGGCTGAATTAGACATGATTGACCGTCGCTACCCTCATCAAGTAGGAAAGAACATCAAGAAGGGGATTAACGAAGGCCGTATTCGATTTGCCGATAAGCATCTGTCTATGTTTCCCCAAGATCTTGTTTACGGTAAGAAAAGCAAAAAAAAAAAAAATACCCGATAAAAAGACAAAACCCTTGTCTTACTCTTTACTTTTACAAGGCTATTATACCAAAGATAAACCTGACAGCAAGAAGCTGGATATTGTAATTGTAGAAGCAACAGCCATCACAGAGGATGGTTGGATTGTTCCTGGTGCTTCTGTAGGTGCCACCCCAGAGTTGATTCAAATGGCTGACAAGATTATTATTGAAGTCAATACGCGTATTCCCTCTTTCGAAGGCTTACATGACATTTCCATGTCATCCCTTCCCCCTCATCGTAAGCCCTATCTCATAATGAGTACAGAAGATAGAATTGGAACCGTAAGTCAGTATAAATCAAAATCAAGTAAAAAGACGCTAAAAAATCAAAACAATAGACCGCTATTCCTATCGACACTGAAAAAGTTATTGCCGTGATTGAAAGCGACCGTCCAGACATGACAGGACCCAACACACCTGCAGACAAGAAGTCTCAGGCTATTGCTGATCACCTTATTGAGTTTTTTGAGCATGAGGTTAAACAAGGACGTTTGCCTGAAAATCTTTTACCTTTACAATCAGGTATTGGTAATATTGCTAATGCCGTTATTGGAGGTTTAGCAAACTCACCCTTCAAAAACGTTACAGTGTAAGTTGGTCTTAACGGAAGAAAATTAGAATTTCTAACTCATGTGGACAACTAGATTTACTGAAGTGTTACAAGACACGTTTCTTGAGTTCTTTGACTCCGAAAAGCTCAAGTTTGCCAGTGCTACTTCAATTCGTTTCTCTCCTGAAGGGTTTGATAGATTTTATGAAAACTGGGCCCGTTATAAGGATAGATTATTGCTGAGATCTCAACAAGTTTCCAACTCCCCTGAAATCATTCGCCGTTTAGGGTGTATTGCTATGAACACTCCTGTTGAGTTCGATATGTATGGTCATGCTAACTCCACTTTGGTTTGCGGCTCTGGTATGTTGAACGGATTGGGTGGTTCTGCCGATTTCCTTCGTAATGCTAAGCTTAGTGTCATGCACTCTCCCTCCAGTCGTCCTTCAAAGAAAGACCCTAACGGTGTAAGTTGTGTCGTGCCTATGGTTAGTCACGTAGACCAAACTGAACACGACCTCGATGTGTTTGTAACCGAGCAAGGCTTGGCAGATCTTCGTGGTTTATCTCCTCGTGAACGTGCTCAAGTAGTCATTGATAAGTGCGCTCATCCTGAATATAAGCCATTGTTACAAGACTACCTTGATATGGCCACTAAAAAGTGTCTTGCTTCTGGCAGAGGTCATGAACCCCAAATGCTTGACAAGGTTTTCAAAATGCATACAAATTTATTAGAGAACGGTACAATGAAGATTGACTCTTGGTAAACAGTCTCAAACAACAACAACAGCTCCATTTAGATATTACAATCCATTCTTTTTGCTTTAAATCTGTAAATTAAATAAATATAGCAAAACTTTTTTATATAAAATACATGTAAAATTTGGGGTAATTTACGTAAGGTATTTATTAGGATATGATATGTATGGAAAGTGTTTAAGAAAATCCAAAGCTACTTTTTCTTTCTTTCCTTCCATTTCCAAACTGACTATCCCATTTTTTTATTTCTGCCAAAATGCCCGTTTCTTCGCTCAAACTAGGCAAGACAATCTTAAGGGATTCTTCAAAGTGATTTTCTGTTAGTATTACAGTTTCAGTACCACCTGACTTGATATGCTCTTGAATTGCTTTTAACGCAGCAGTGACACACATGTTTTTAAGGTCTGAACCAGAATAGTTTTGGGTACTTTTAGACAACTTTACCAGATCAACCTTGTGCTCTTGCTCTTTTAAAAGAATTTTTAAAATCTTCAGTCTATCTTGTTCGTTGGGTAAGTCCACTAAAAACACAAGTAAGCCTAGTATTGGATATAACAATATTAAAACATACATAAAATACGTTGAGGCATTCGCCTCAAAACACCAGGATCTAAATCAAAGGGTCGATTGGTAGCTGCCATGACTAATATACCTTGGTTTTTGGTCGACAGCCCATCCCATTCAATCATGAATTGATTGACTATTTCTCGGTGAGATTTAGATGAATAGTCAGACCCTCGTTGACCCATTAAACTGTCCACCTCGTCTATGAAGATGACGCATGGCGAAATCTTTCTTGCTAGAGAAAAAATTGCTCTTACGTTTTTTTCACCTTGACCCACATACATATCGTATCTATGACTTTGTGAATTTTTTTGTTCTTTACTCTATTTCTTAGATTTTGCTTACACGTCACTGGCTTTAATATCCAACATTATACTTCCACTTTCTTTTGCTACAGCTTTAGCCAATAGAGTCTGATCATATGCGTTTTAGTAACAAAATCAAATGTCGAAAAGTATACACACCTTGCCTGTGCCAGAAGGACCAAATAAAAGAACTCCTGGGATGAAGTTTTTTTTTAGGATCCCTCGACTAAAAAAATCTGGGTATGTAAGTGGAAGCGACACCAGAGAATATAATGTCTCAATAGTAGAAGGCTTGACACATATGTCTTTGAAAGAGCCTTGTAGTTTTTCTAAACCCTGGCTTGGTTAGTATGGACTCAAAAAACTAGACGAGTCTAATTATACTTGGATCTGTGACACTCTTTAGTAGCCTGCGCTCGTATGAATTGCATGTTTCTTTAAGAGTTTCTAAATCAACCATGTCATGCTTATAAAACGTTTTTTCAGTTCCCAATAAAACTTTTTTCAGTGAATCTAAAAACATGTCGTTCACCGCTTCAAAATCTAGAAAATCCAAGGCATTTTTTTGATTTTCAATTGCTCGACCGATCACCATAGCGGATCGTTGCTCTAGCTCTTGTAGAGGCCATAATGTCTCTGATATACCTGGCAGCTCTTTCACACTATTTGCGAATGCACTTTGGTAAGAGGGCACTTTGATATTGAGGATGCTCTTTTGAGCAGACATCGTAATCCAGCCTTTGGTATTAATCTCAGCTATTCTTTTTGTTTCATCGCTCTTCATTACAGTCTCCCAGTCGTTTCCAAAGGGCAACAGTAAGGTACTACTCATGTTTTTGAAAGCTGGCGAAAACCGGTGTTTAATAGGTGTATTTTCAGAATGCGTTACAACCAATACCAACCCATGCCCCTCCTGTCTCAGTTCTTCTGTAGCCGTCACAAGAGGTTTTAGTATGAGTTGAGTAAAGGTATCCTCCATCATAGAAGAATCTCTTAGGTGAATCACTTTGCTTGTTGCATTCAAAAAAAGTAATTGCTTAAATAGAGCTTTGCATTTAGTAGAAACAGAATCCAAAAAAGCATTGACTGTATCGTTCTTCTCTTTTCCCAAGTCGTCAAGGCTGATTCTGTGATTCCTTCCTTTGAAACAGACATTGATTTTTTCTTCCTCAACTGTTTCGTAGCCGTCGTCTTCATCACTGCTTTCATCATCGCTGTCGTCACCTTGCCTTATTTCGTCTTCACTTTCTTCCTCGTCTTCAGACATATCCTCTTCTTTTCTATAGACTTTAGCCGTATCCTGCTTGGTAGAGCTTGCTTCTTCTTTTGTTCGTCTTTCAATACTCTTGAGACTGTATAGGCTTTCAACAGAAGCTAATGTCCTTAGAATCATTCGATCAGTCATTTGTGTCTATAAGCCTTGTAAGCATATTATTTACAGCGGCCTTGAAGAATCAATTGCTTTAATTTTGTCAAGTCAAAGACATCCAAAACAAAAAGGTCAGCCTTTGCTTTAACAGCCAGTTTTCGAACTAGATAGTTTTGAAAATAATAAGAACCGGGAGCAGGCACTATGATTTCCATATGATTCACTGTTATCGGGGCCCTATTGGGTTGGAGGCCTGATTGAATACTGCACTCAAGCTCTTTCCACATGTTTTGATCCAAGAGAGATTCGTAACGAGAAACTAAAGGGCTAGGTTTAGTGTACTGAAAATAGTTGGTCTTCAAAAAGCTAGCTGATTGTGAATGAAAACGATTAACAACACAAGAGAATATACGCGAAGAAAATACCCAATATCTTGGCTTCTGTCAGGCGCTTTCGGTACACTCTTCCTCTATTCACAGGCATTTTCGCCTCGGAGTTGGTTCTACTTGTATGTATCCATCTATTGGTAAGCTGTCGACCGCTTGCTTTGAGAAATACAAGCATACTGTCAGAAAATCCATAAAACCAGAATTAGAAACCAAGCTTATCCTTGATTCAGCAGTCACCAGATGAATGGCCCCGCATGAATAAAATCTATCAGTGAACCCAGTGAATGACATCATCTTTCCTTGTCTATTGTACAACGTAAAACGTAGAAAGCGCATGTGGCTCTGGTAAAAACAAGCCAGTATAGAAGCCTGTGCGTTACGCTGCTATCTAATCCGTAGCAACACTCAATTAAATACAGACCTTGTTTTGTAATGTTGTACGCGCTATAGTTCGAGGCTGAAAAGGGACTGTATTAGTTAATAAATAGTTGATTAATTAAAGTTTCCGATCATATTTTTCCTCAAATGGAATCCTTCTAGGCTTTCTGATACTGGCGTTACTCCCTTATGAGGCAAAACAATAATCAAATGCCAGCACGCCAAAATAACCACTCACTTATTTTCAACAATTAAAATCTCTAGTGGTCCAAAGCGAAAATAAGTCTGGGCAGCATACTCGAAAAAAAAAAACGCGCTCTGTATCTTTTTATATCCTTACAAAAAACAAAATGGGTGAGGGTCAAGATCAGGTCCTTGCATTTTCAATTTCAATTAAAGGGTTATGGTTGTCAAGCAAATTTCGTGTATTGTTTGTTTTACCAGCTTATGCTTTAGAATGCGTCCAGATAGCAGTCTTTTATTAATGAGATTGATTTGTTTCTTTTGGAAAACCATCTTAGCTCATGTAGGTCCATTTGAATATCAAGTCAAACACTTTGGACGTATTTAGATTGTTATTAAAGGTTTTCATTTTAACAACCTCCATGCTGACTTTTAAATGGAGACCGAACTCTATTTTGAAGTAATCAAGCCGATTAATTAAAACCTTTGGATGGCTTAAGGTTGAACGGTACAATATGGAAGCAAACAAGGAAATTACTATAAAACTTAGATAAATATACAGATATATATTTTCTTGGGATGTTTGGTGTACCGTTGCCTTTATAGGCTCTATTTGCTTACTTTGAAAATGAATATGGGAATCAAGTTTTATTTGTATGCAACTCTGTTGTTTGGTTTTTAAGGAGGGAGCTTTGATTGCCTCATTTTTAAATGCAATAATCACCGTATATTCTATTTTACTCGAGTTTTCCTAAAGCTTGATCATTAAAAATACCTCTCTTGCTAACGAGACTAGATAAAAAGCGCCACCTGGGCTAGAACAATATTAGTTTTAAACAACCACCGAAAAAAGGTACAGGTTGGTTTATTTTGCTGATATAATGTCAGGCAACTTTCAATATTCAAACATACAGTAGTATAGAAAAACCCTACTTTGAAATTGGTAGCGAATACAAAATTAAGTACTTAATGTCTTTTGCTCATACTACTTTAGTCTTACATGCATATCATTACATGATTTTAGCTCCCTTTTTCTTGTTTTTGCCTCATTTGATTGACTTATACATTTAAAAACAAAGAATATTTTGCTTGAAGACTCTACTTGTTTTGTTTTATTAACGCTATTTTTAGAAACGAGTTTATTTTCTTTGTGAAGAAAAACATACTGTCGGTTTTTACACTCGGTAAGTTTTATGAGCACCTTACTATGTCATAGTGCTCCGCACCTCCGAAAGCCATTTTTTCGTCAACTGGCATTAATATTTGTATATATTAACAAGCCCTACAGGCTCTAATGTGCGTTGATTATAGAACATAGCACTGCATATTCAATACCTGCCTTGTTTTTCGTAAAACCGCCGGCCATATAGCTAAGCTAAAGTTTTTTTCTAAAAAAGTGTAGTGTCGGTGCCTAACTGTCAAACGTTAGCATGTCTACAATTTCTTTCTGTGATAAAATTAATGTTGGAGATTTAAAGAATACATAAGTAAAAAAGTCTTCCTAAGCTATCAATGAAAACACAGTTGGCTAATTACTATTAGAGAGGCCCTGGTGCTAAAATCCATGTGTGAGCTAGCTTCCAATATTATTCACAGAGAAAACACATCTTAATAGAGCAAAAGCTTTTGTATGTGTTGAAATACTTCGAGAAGTGTTGATTTTGTTTACTTGTGCTTCAATCTTTAATCTTTTATCTATACACTTGTGTATGAACCCTTTCAATATGGTCCCAAGCTATACTTTATCGGTCTTTTTTTTACACAATTTTAGATTAAACATCCGATACAGTCTGGACATATATTTGTGTTACTCTTTTCGGAGGGTGCCAAACGAAAAAAAAAGTAGACCAGCCTTTAAGAGATTCCATTGTAGTTTGTCAATACAAGTAAAGATCGAAAAGGCCATAGCCAAGAATCAAATGGGGCTTTGAGTGTATATGAAGTCATGTAATATTTTATTTTTAAGGCCTGAGAAAGTAACATGCTAGTGTTAAACTACAAACGTCGTTCCTGAAACATGTTTTTTAAGATACTATCTAATTTCCCATAGTGTTTGCACTATTAAAAAGCCATTTTGCCAAGGCAAATCTCGATAAACCAATTGGTCAAGCATTTTTATAGCCACTTATCCATCTGTATCACTTTTACGCTAATAGTATATTAAATTAATATCTCCTTTAATACGTGTATAAGCTTTCAAGATTAGCTGAATATCTTCGTATCAAGAGCAAACATATAAAAAGCGGTAAACAAAAACAAAAACTTTAGGCTTGAGTTGAAGCAAAATTGATAGGAATGATATTCAGACAGACGCCACCTCCTCGGCTAATTTTCGTATTTCACCATACTGTATCTTCTTTGACATTGAGGCTATTTTTATTTTCGTATAATACACAGCTCTTTATCTATATCCACAGTAAGAAAAAAATATGTACTCTAGGACAATTCTAATCGCGAAAAAGAGTACCCCAAACATTTCAATGAATGATTCATATATAGTATCTTAGAACACGTACCAGATCTTAGTTTTATATACTCGTAAGTTTTTTTTTTAGGGGCTCAAAAATCTGCAGGTGGGTAGCGTCTTAGCTCATATTAACCTTTGCTAAACTTTAGCTATATTGCTCCTACCATTCCTCATAATTTCAACAACAACAACAAAAAAAAAGATGACCTTGTGTTTTCCATTTTATCACGGTCCCGCCCCTCCAAAGTATTTTTCATTATGTACTGTATGTGTGTACAAACACAGAGACTAGTAATGATTAAATGAGGGCAAAGGGCTTTTTTAGGTTAAGAACTGAAGATTTGCACTGTTTAAGATTGAGTAGTTTGGTACCTTGCCACAACATTATAATGAAGCGTAGGGTGCAAACGAAGCTATACGTCTTTCTTAATGGCTGATTCAATCACATACTGAACCACATCTTACTTGTTCATATTACCTATGTATCTCAGAACTAAAGGAGAACGTTGGGTTCTATGGATATAGCAATAAAAGAAGTCGTAGTGACATTGAATCATAAAATCATAAAAGAAAAGTTCCGTATTGATTCCTGAGACAACGGTCGACCTAAAAGCATAGCCCTGTGAAAAATGTAACAGTTTAAGATATAAGGAAGAAAGACCTGATGTAGTTGTAATGAATGGGCCGTTTGAAAGAAAAAGCAATAAAAACTTCAAACATAACACCAAAAAACTTACATGATTTCATGTTCGCCCTTAAGGTGATTTTAAGATGCCACCCAAACGCCAGCTTCGTAGCCGCATTAAGTTCATTGTCTTTCATCATCCAATCTATCTGTACTACGATTGTATTGCCTACTACAGCTCTTGATCCTGATGGATTTTTGCATTAAAAATGCCGCTTTTCCAACGCCCCTATTCATTACGATGAATGAATTGAACGAATAGAGGCCTTTGAGCTTGTTTTGGGACTGGTTGTAATGCTAAGAAAACAGGCATTGATAATTGACCAGTCGCAAGAAGAATAATCTGACATCACTCACATCAAAAATACTAAGCCTTTGGGATTTTCGCTCTCTTGATTTGGGTTTTCTTAGCTTGTGATATACTGCTTTAAGTATTTTTATAGTGCAACTCGACTTTAACCAACTAAAAAAAAAAGACGACCCATTCGTCTTTAAAAAACTGATCCAAGGAGTTCTAAATCAGGGCCAATAAAACTTGAAAATTTGAACTAATTTCTTCGGCGAAGTGACCAATTGACGGTGGAAATACTGTATTAATCTAATTGGCTCCGAGAATAAGCACAGTAAATGGGGTGACACCTATCTTTAATATTCTCTTGCCTTATTTGCTCTTAGCGATCAGTTCTACTCTAAAAAAAAGTTTTTCATTTACCTTTTCCCTCTTTTTTTTTTCTTTTTTTCTTCTTTTCTTTCCTTTTCTTGTCATAAAGCAAACTATTAACAAAAAAAAAAAAAAAAAAAAGAATACACCCAAAAAAAAACCTTGGTTTTTTTCTTAATTCTTCTCAAATCCTTTTTTTTTTTCATATACTTTCCTTCTTTTTATATGATACGACTTTAACTCACCGGCACCAAAATAAGCAAACATTTAATTAAAAATACTTGTCACAACACCAAAACGCATACCCATACACATATTAACAGAAAGCCTTCCACTCCTTTTATTGCCGCCCACCATACATAAAAATAGTATATCATGTTGAGCAACACAAGAAACTCTGTAGCACATAACCAACAAGCTAAGGTAAATAAACACATGGTTCGGAAAAAACGCTTACAGTCGCCAGCTGGCAGTGGATTACAATGAACTACTCAAAGAATTATCGGCTCAAGAAATGACATCGGTTGGATGCTATACAATAGGAGAAACCATAGGCCAAGTAACTATTCAAAATAGTATATATAGATTCAGTTCACCCTAATAAAGTGTCCCTTTTATTTTTTCAAGGGAACCTATGGCAAAGTCAGACAAGGCTTTCACAAACTCACTGGCAAATTGGTTGCTATTAAAAAGATCAGTAAACAGCATGCACCTTTAATGGCCAGAGAGATACATCACCAAAAACAAATCAAACATCCTAATGTAGTTATGTTGTACGAGATGATTACAACCGAATCGGCTATTCACATCATATCAGAGCTGTGTCCCAACGGTGATCTCTTGGATGCCCTTGAGCTTTCCGGTGGGCGCTGCTCTGAAGAAAGGGTCCATCGATGGTTTGGGCAGTTGGCAGATGCTATCAGCTTTTGTCATTCCCAGTCTATTGTTCATAGGTAAGCTAACAATAGCTCTCCTTAGGCACACCTATGTATTGATAAATGACTTACTTTTCTCCTTAACTTTACCACAGAGATCTCAAACTCGAAAATATTCTGTTGGATACCGAAGATAACGTCAAAATCTGCGATTTTGGCTTTGCGAGATATACACAAAAAAATCAATATTTAGAAACATTCTGTGGTAGCTTGAGCTACTCAGCACCAGAGATTATTTTGCGTAAAAAATACACGGGTCCTGGTAAGTCTCTCCTTATATCAATAAATAGATTGATTTATTATTTACGCTTGCTATATTTATTTTGTGATGATAGAAACCGATATTTGGTCTCTGGGAGTCATACTTTATACCCTTCTTGCAGGAGAATATCCCTTTGATGATGATTCTGAAGTCATCACCCAACGAAAAATTACACAAGCAGATTACCAAATGCCATACTATTTTAGTTCCAAACTAAGCAGTCTAATACACAACATGATCCAGGTCGAGCCTTCCAATCGGCTTACAGCAGATGCTTTGTTACACCACCCTTGGGTGATTGAGACGGAAGAGAACACTCTGGATGAAGGCCTAACCCCTTCTTCCTCCACCTCTTCCAATAACAGCAATGTATCCGATATCGATCTGGATCTGTTACCCCAACTTGTAAAAAAAGAGATAGTGGAGAAATCACCCAGGTTTTCCGCACCTGCGCTTGATACCACCCGACGACTTTCTGGACCTCGTACTGCTCGAAATTCCTTACCCTCTTCGTTTGCACGGAAAAACAAAGGGATGACGGATACCGAACAACGTTTGTTTTCAGCCCTCACAGCCGCCGGTTTTGATCGAGATGCTCTGGTGAAAATGCAGACGGGAGAATGTGATACATCTAGTACATTATGGTATCTCTTGCTGGAAAACATGACGATGAAGCCTACTGAAACACCCAACAACATACCTGATGCATTTGCATCTGCTCTCGACCATCACAAGCAAGCTGTGGATTGCGCTATTCAGACCAGCCCTGTAAGTAGTCGGCGTTCTAGCCTTGTCGAGCCTATACGCTTACCGGAGCCTATCAAGCCTTACCCCAAGCCACCTCTGTTGGAACAGCAACAAGTCCATACAGTAGGCTTTGGATTCACACCTGAGCAACCCACTCACGGTTGGTTTTCTTCTGTGAAATCTTGGTTCGGCAGTACAAAGACCAGTGTGCCTGCGGCTCCCAACCACGGCTCTTGCAGGAGTACTCTGGATGAAGAAACGATTATGTCACCGCCCGTTTCGAGAACAGGCTCTCAAAAATACCGACGTAAACAGCTCCAGTTCACCGAGCCCCCTGTGAGTGAACTCGATCAATTGACCTATAACCATACAACTTTTACCGGTGTCACTAAAAGCGTACCAGCTCATGTTTTGCATCTGCCGAAAGAAGCACAATTGCCTATCCCAAGCTCTGCCGTCATGCTGCCGCCCACTGCATTGACTGCCAGAAGTGTGGCTGACTCGTTCTCTATCTTGAGCGAGGCTGAAGAACCCAAAGAGATCGATATCTGTGAACGACGCTATTCTATGCTTCATCTACAACAACAACAACAACCCACACCCCCTCCCTCACCGCCTGTAGCGACTCGAAAATCTATAGAATCTGTCGTGGTGAGTCCTATCAAAGACACCCCAGCGGTATTATTACCCTTAGTCGATCCAAGTTCACTCTCTACTCAAAAAACCTTAGAAAGTCCTGTGGTTGTAAGATTACAAAATAAAGTTTTTAATTTCAATACTAAAAAACAACACCCTTTCCCCTCAAATCCCACATTAGGAAACTCCCTCTTTATCCTTGAGAGCCAAGCCTCCGAGGATGGATTTCACACCAAGATCCAGACTTAGCATATACAACAATAGACAAGAAAACAGTAGGCAAAGATCTATCTCAAGCAAAACCATCATAGAAGAAGAGGAAGAAGAAGAATAGGACAAAACTCATCATCTTCCTCGCCCGATGGAGAACCATCTTTCTTTGACTCATTCCATCCACACACTCACTTTAATCAAACACACACTCCTTTCTTATTCACTTTTTATAGACTCTAGTCTACTCTATATTATTATTATTATTATCATTATTATTATTATTAGTTTATACTCACTCACTCATATAAACGCACGTTACATATCTCTTTATACATACTCCATTATAAAAAAAAAATTGAAATACACAAACATACATATAAATGAACACGTATCAACCAAACTTTTTTTTTTTTTTTGATTGTATTTGTTTTAACAAAGTGTCTTTGATTGAGAAAGATGAATGTATTGAACACAGTTTTTCAGGAAAAGAGTCCGACTACTTCTTTTTTCAGCCAACGTATCATAAGCGCTAATTAACTTCCCAAGTTCGGTATCCAGTACACAGTCTTGTGGATGAAACGCCTTTCGACAGAGCGGACAAGGGGGATGTCTAACAGGCGTGAGTTGGCCTTCGAGGTCGAGTACGAAACAAGTACATTCGATCAAAGGACCTTTGGGCATCAAGACAAGCCGCTTTCTTTTCTTATTGACTGAGCAGGAAAAGCAGTAATGCTGTTGTAGACAGTCTTTACAGAACGTATGACCACACCCCTTGAGCGTCACTGGCTCCTGGAGTGGTGACAAACAGATTACACAGGACATGTCTTGAGGACAGGCCAGTTTTTCTTCAAGTACCCATTTGAGTTGATTGACGAGCTCTTGATAGGCTGTCTGGCTCTGTTGATACCTTAGCGCCCAGTAGGACATCATTCGAGGGGACGCATGGACAATACTGGCCAAATGGCGAAGTAGTCTCATTTGGCTCTCGATATAGTATTGATACAAAACAAGCTCTTGCTCCAAACGATAGATTTTTTCCATACATGTATTCAGTAAGGTGTCCTGATGAAATCATTAGCTTTTTTTTTTTTTTTTTTTTTTGACTTATTTAAACACACATTTACATTTTTTTCAAGGAGAACAGACTGGATACGATCTTCGAGATCACGATGGTAGCTCTGAAAATAAGAGTGCATAGATTTTGTAGATATTTGCTCCTTGTTCCGAAGGTAAGCATGGATTTCTTTTAAACAGAGCACAATGAATTGTTGTACTTCATAAACGAGATTGAAACTATTCATGGCCGAAGTCTATATGTAACTCAAATAATAGTGAACACAGGTGGGGCCTTTTTTTTTTTTTTTGAAAACACACACAAGCACACTCACTCACTGCATTTTTTAATAATCCATCGAGTGCATCCACCTGTATCTTGAGTATTGCCGCTGCCCCTATAGCGTGCTTATAAACCTTTTCTGTTTCGGCGCTCCATATCTCTGCGTACGTTTGTATCCGTGTACAATCCTGTTTACAATCAGAAGGATTCAAAGCGGATTTCTTGGCGATCAACCCCACATAGGTGTGTACAATGGTATGGATATTCACTAATCGATGGCTGTAGAGAGGCGAGTTCTTTAAACAGACAGGAATCGGTTCAATGTGTTGATCGAAATCAATAACTGACGATTCCTTTTTTTTGTAAAGACAAAACAAGTTGTACCAGGTCATTTTCTCCACCCCCTTTTTTTTTTGGAGTGGTTTAAATAAACATAAAACGGTTTATTTGAAAAAGAAAAATGATAAAAAAACAAAAAATAAAAGCAGTAAAATAATATCAATTAAAATTCCAAAAGGAACTAAATCAATAGGCCAAGAGAGAATATCATTAAAATGGTTTTGCTGTATCCTTTTTTTCATAACAATACTCTTGATCGAAAAAAAAAACCTTAAAACTAAGAGCCACACCTTGTTCCTTTGCTTTGTGTTCTAGAAATATAAGGCTTAATGCATGAGGCCATCATGAGTATAAATCTATGAAGTGATAATTACTTTTTTTTAAGTAAAGGATTAGTCATAGACTATGATGTCTGGATATCATTCTACATTATTAAGGAAGAGCTACGATACAACTCTGAAAGTGAATTGAGTACAAGCAACTCTTTAAATAGAAAGAACCGTAGCTGACAACAGTCAACCCTCCTTTCCCCCCTACACATTTACACATTCTCTCTTTCTATACCAAGTTTTTTTTTTTTTTTTTGGATATTTCTACAGACGTGCGTTGCGATTAGCAAGAGAATGAACCGTTTTACTTAAATCATTCAACCTTTTGATGTAAAATAGCTTGTATATACATATATATATATAAATAAACCCAAGAGGTAAGAAAACAAGAATGTTTAAAGAGCTCTACGATGAATAAAAAAAGACTTTTTGTTATTTAGTAACCCTAATAGCACCAACAATTAAAAGTATTATTCTAGGGCCCGTTCTAAATAAGACTCTAAAAAATGGGTAACATTGATGCCGATATATGGGCAAATCTCGAAGAATAAACGCATGTACTCGTCGTTTCGTTGATGACTGCAATAGTTTTGATAATGAACATTATAAAAAAAAAAATATTCAGCAAACAAAATCAAAAAAAAAAAAAAAAAGAAACTCTGCAATACATACAAATCTTTTTTTTTTTTTTTTTTTTTTGGATTTGGTATTTGTGTAGCACATTGGGTACAATAGGGTTTTTGACCCTCTTTAATCTAAAAAAAAAAAAAGGATGGAAGTATTTTGCCTTAAAATAATAATAAAAGTCTCAAAAGTTAAAAGCAAAACCTTGTTTACTTTAATACAATGGGATTGGCTATCTAGAGAAAATCGGATTTCTATTGTTATTGTTTTTTTTTTTTTTTTTGTTTCTATAGGCAAAAAGAGAATCAAAGCATGTCAAATGATAAGCGATGATGTATTGAATAGCGTCATCTAAAAAAAAAAAATATGACTAGATCCATCTAAACAAGATCTCGATACGCGACTCTGTTTTGTCATTTGCTTTTTAGTAGAAAGACTTACTATTCTGCTGGTGTATTGCTAAACTAGGCCAGCATTGATGTCTTTTATACTTTGTATACTCTGTGTCAGGCGACTTGAAAACTTGTAGATCAAGTTAGACACTTTCTGTATCAAGTATCTTGCAATTCTTTTTTTTTTTTTTTTATAAAGTCTAGGTCCTTGAAGACTTTAATGACGTGGGAAATGCGGGCATAGAGCAAAGATGAAGATAGCTCATCGGCCATTTGTGAGCGAGGGGAGTACTAATGGGTTTTTTCCCTCAAAAGACTGGTTAAGACAGGTCAGCCTATTATAAAGCAGTCTGTATCACAAGGGACGAGATTGAGACAAGAGGTAGAAGGATTTTCAGGTGTTTTATATTTCAATTCAAGAGGTCAAAGCTTTATTTGTGTATGCATTAGTGGTAGAATGAAATGTACTGTCAAGAAAAAGAAAATTCTATTGAGCAATGTTGCATGTGAGAAAAATAAAACATCTTGTATGAACAGATTACTAATCAAGTCAATAATCTAAACACACTACACTGATCTGCTTTAGAGTGTCCCCCCCTAAAAAGATAGCCCTTTTCATGCCAAAAAAAAAAAAAAAATGACAGTTTACTTTTTAGGTTGGGCTTTGGGTGACCATTTTCATTGTACAAGGCATGGTTTTTAGTTTGACATCTGCCAATCAGTTATGTGTACTCATTCAGTGTGACCCAATTCCAAATAAAGGTATTATTACGACTCGATGCGTGTGCCTGGACTTTGTTAAAAACACTCTGAAAGCAAGACAAAAAAAAAAAGAAAAAAAAAAAAAAAGCGCGGCTCTTGTCATTATAAACTAACACCGAAACCAATCGATTTTTGATTATTGTTTATACTCAACAGGTAGCGCTTTGATTATTTCTACATTCAAAAGAAAGCTTAACAAACGTAGAGTAAATAGAGGGGGGAGGGAAGTTGTTGATTAGAGTTTTGAAAAAAAAAAAAAAAAAAAAAAAAAAAAAAGGATTTGATATATTGTTCTATAACTAAAAATGGAACTTTGTTTATTTTATTGCCAGTGTTCTTATTCTGACTATGAGTCGGTGTTTAACGAGACAGGTACAAATCGCCTATTAAAATAGGTTCCAACAGCGATGCATTGGATGTGCAACATTGAATGAATTGCTTTTTAAAGTTTTAGAACAAGTAATAAAAAAAAAAAAAAATCTTTTTTTTGTTTGTAAAGTAATAAAAAGACTTGAAGCGAACTGATAAACACAAGGTGTGTGTGTATTTTTTTTTTTTTTCTGGTGAACCCAAAGGAAATTCAAGAAAACCAAAGAATTCCGATTAATATACAACTAAAATTCACATGCTTTTCTGTTGCCATAGAGACAGAGGATTGATTGGATAAAAGAAAAATTTTTTTTTTTTTTTTTTGTAGGTTGGCATATGTTTATTATTATTGTTAAAAGATGATTGTAAAAAGAATAGAATAATGTGTGATTAAATTTTCTTGGGCTTAACCAAGGGGGTTTTTTGAGTAGCCTTTTGTTTGGCTTGGTAGGTCATTCTGTAAAAATTAATAAAGAGCAAAAGGTAAGAACTCAAGAGTGCACAACCAAAGGAGGCAGAGACATCGGTTCCAGAGCATTCGCTGACATGAGGCATGTAAGGGAAATGAGCACCAGCAAAATAATTGTAAGCAGCAAAATAAACCACGCAAAGATCAATCACAAACTGAGTGATTTGCATGGTAGTAAGGTATTTTTTCCACCAGATTTTAGCACCAGCAGCAGTACGAAGATAATAGTAGTACATACAAACGTGAACTGCCAAATTGAGAGTGATCACAACCCATGACTTTTATAAATCGTAAGAAAATCTTTGTTTCTGTATTCTCATAAAGAACTTACCACGGCTGTCTTTCCATTTAACTGAGTGTAGCAAAGAACCATAGTCATTGAGTGATGAAAGTAATGAAGGAACTCTACACGAAAATAAAAGATGTCAAACGACCGGAACACACAGACGTTTGCTTACCCAGCTTTTTCTTTTTCAAGACCAAAAAGACAGTATCGATCAATTCCCAATATTTGACAAGATAATTAAGAAAATAGAGCAGTTCGAAAGATTGAGTCCAGGTATTTTGATCACAGATAGCAGCATAGAAACCACGATAATAAATCACAGGGAATACCTCTTCTACCATCAGAACCAAAAGAATACCAGAGACAAGTGTCAGCAATGCGTTGTGGATCATGAAGGGAATCTTGAGTTTAAAAGCCTCCGATTCCTTCATCAGAAATCGACCTCCAAAGATGACAATGTAATAAGTGATGCAAGCGATGGTCACTAATACACACGTATTGAGTTTGATGCCTCTTCCCCCTCCTCCTCCTTTTTTTTTTTTTTTAAAGAAAAAACTATCTACCTTCGCTTGTAGTCGAAAGAGGTGTCACACCTTTCGTATATTCAAATTCTGAGGCTTTTTGACCCAAGACAGCTTCATAAGCCTTTGCAAACAAGGGGTACAATGGTAACCCAAAAGGCGTATGTGGAGTAAAATGAAGGGATTTGATGACTTCCATTCTTTGAGAATAATACAAGAAAAAAAAAAAAAAAGAGAGAAAGAGAGAGAAAAAAACTGTATGAAATAAATACTTGTAATTTTTTTTTTTTTTTGGGCTGTAGTTGAAAGATTCAATTTAAACACGTCCTTTTTTTTTTTTGGCTTATGTAAACGGGATTGAATCAAGTATAGATTAGCTAAAGGCCTTTTTTTTTTTTGGGTGAGAAAGAAGGGAAAAGAAAGTTTAGATTGGAATAAACGCGTTATAATACATGAAGATAAAAAAAAAAAAAAATAAAAGAGCAAGATAAGAAACGGCAGAATAAACTGGCAACTAAGGTTTTGTACAGCGTACCTTTTATAGGTCCTTTCTTGATCTCCGACCTCAAGCAAGGTTTTTGTATTCTTGTCAAGAGCAAGAATTTACGTGTTAGTCTAAGCTCTGTGGGAGAGAGACTTTTGTAAGATTTTGGAATGCAAAAAAGGATGAATATGTTCAGTCAAAGGCTAGGTTCAAACCTGTACTGTATGTAGGTTGATAAAGAAAGAGAAGGCTGTTTAAAGCCGATGTCTGCTTGCATCACAGCAAACCAAAAGAAAAAGAAAGGGAGCTTTCAATCGTCATATACTATGTTGTATGTACTATGCATAGTGTACATGGCCATTGCAGTTTACAAAAGTCACACCCTCTTCTTGTTTGGCACGGATCAACGATGGGGTCATCCACCGAGTGACTTTTAAGCCCCGTCTATTTTTGATTATTTTTCTTTCTTGACCATTTTGGTAATCTTCTCTCTTTTAAATTTTTTTTTTTTTTTTTTTTTTTTTTGGGTGTACTTTTTCTTTTTTAGAGATTAAAGAGAGAGAGAGAGAGAGAGAGAGAGCTTATGTGTGGATAAGTTAGAATGGAGCCAATGACAGTGAAGAAGAGACAGAAGAATATCTTGTCGTTTTTAACCAATGGAAAGTATTTTTTAGGACCGAACAACAACAATCGAAAAGGTAAAAGAAAAAAAAAAAAAAAGAAAGAGAAAGACTGAGCTAGGTTAGGCAATGCGATGGTGACAGGAGGGATATTTGGGGCGCCTTTGAAATCTGCGAGTATGTGTGGATCGTATGTGGAGAGAGACAAGTTGACGGTGCCAGAGCCTGTGTATCGTTGTTTTGAAGAGATCATGAGCCGAGGATTACAGACAGAGGGTATCTTTCGACTTTCGGGAGCTACGAGTGAGATTGAACAGCTCTGCTTGGATTTTGATAGCCCACCGACGTATGGAAAATACTTGGATTTAAAAAACAGAGATATTCATGCGATTGCAAGCGTGGCCAAGAAATACCTTCGACAGCTACCCGACCCAGCGATTCCAATGGCGTATCATGATCGATTTCTTCGATTTTTTGGTAAGGCAGTTATATATATATATATATATATTAGACGCTAAAGGTAGACGCTAGACGAAGCGTACTCTAGGAAAGCCATGATCCGTACCTTTGCCCTGATGATCCAGCAGCTGCCCCGGGAGCATTTTCAACTCTTGCTTTATATTCTTATCCTGGCTTCACACATTCAAAAAGAGGCAGCCAAGAACCTGATGAATCCCGAGGCTTTGGCGGTGATCTTGGCCCCTGCCTGTACCGGTCTTGAACAGAACCTGAAAGAGACGTGGGTCAAGCGAAGAACCAAACGACCGGACATTCAGCAGGTGGTTCAACTCAACCTCAAATGGACCCGGCTCTTTACGCTGTTGATCGAATACAGCGATACGCTGATCGAGCTCTGGAAAGAAACGGTGTATACGCAGCCTGTAGTCCATACGGTACCCTGCAGACCTTCCTTTACCTCTTCTGTCCGTCAACCCTCCCTTGTCAGCCTGGACAGAATGGACGAACAAGATCCGGTGCTGCCCATCGCGCCAAAAGAACTCTACAAGGTCGTCATCCTCCGACCGCGTTATACGCCTCATAAATCTCAAAAAAGTATTCATCGCGCCTCTCTCTTGGAAGAACTACCAGATTCCATTCACTCTTTGAAATCCTCTGTCTATTCCAGATCTTCTGTCAGTCTAAGTTAATCCATCCCACCCTTTATTATATACCCTTTATATACATTGATTGTATTTCTATTATCCATTTTTAAAAATATATAGATAGATAGATATATATATATATATATAAATAATTCTATAAATATATATATATATATATATATATATATATATATATATAAAAGCCGCCAGAATTAAATACGAGTAAAAGTGTGGGTGTGTGTTTTGAGAGAGAGAGAGAGAGGGGAGAGGGAGAGAGGGGGTATTTTCCTTTATTATGATTACGTGAGGGGTGTATATATAGATAGATAGATAAAATCCGATTTTCTTTTTGTATGGATTAAAACTTGCCGTGTAACATTGTACTTGAATCAAGTTCATCTTCGTTATAAGTTTCCAAAGTATAACCTTGCCATTCGTATTCTTGTACTTTCATGGCACTTTCTCTCTGCCAATCTGCCTCCATTTTGGTAGCGTGGTATCCTTTCCATTCTTCTGAGGTTTCGGACTGTGAAGAGCCTCTGCGGGGACTGGGCTGGGCAGGACCTGGGTAGCCTTTCCAGACCTCTTCTTCATCTTCTTCTTTTTCGGCAGGTGTTGGGTATCCCTTCCAGGTTTCGGAGTCGTTGTCGGTGGATTTGGTGAGGGGTATAAATTCAGGGGCGCTGGGCGATAAGGCCGATTTCGATTTGGTGGTCGAGACAATGGAGGTGCCCTTGACGAATTCTTCCTCTTCTACAGGTTCTTCTTCTACAGGTTCTTCTTCTACAGGTTCTTCTACAGGTTCTTCTTCTACAGGAGCCATGGAGGGGGGGCTTTCGGTAGGTTGAACGCTGGCACGTCGCGAGAGGGTGTGGCGGATGGCTTCCGTTTCGACATCAATCGTGGCTTCGTCCGGCTCCCAAGGCTGGACTTCGTTGCTTTCGCTGATCAGATGTTCCCTTTGAAGATAGACGCGCGAGACAAGCCAATGATGAACAAGCTGATCACCAGGCGCGAGATGGTTGAGGTTCTGGGGTGGCATGACGACCTGACCTTCGAGATGAATATGTTTGAGATGCGAGGCACGACGGCTGGGCTTTTTATGGCCGAGGTACGCCAGCACGTCACTGAGCGAAGCATCGTTGAAAGCCACGCTGCGTTGACAGAGTTCGAGCGTAGAGACTTCGAGGTCCATCTTGTGGGCCCCTGGCGCAGAGAGCACTGGGTTGTTCTCTGCCTCTTGGTCTCCTGCAGTATAGACCGTGGCGATTTGCTGTATGGCGGCCAAATGAGGCTGAATCCAAGGAATCGCCGTCATGCCTTCGCCGTACAGCGCGAGTTGAGACCCTAAGCAGGCACGGTACGCCGTAGCGTCGGGCGAGATCAACGTCTTGAGTTCGCGCAAGCTCTCCCGTGTTCGATGACCGCACGTTTTCCAGAGCCGTTTCAGACGTCGCACCTCCGGTAAGTCCAGCGCGGTCAGAATGGCAGAAAGCCCGGAAAAGTCCCGGTAAGCATGCACCAACAGATAGGCCACTTTCACCAGATGGTCTACCAGACTCGGCTTGGCTCGTACCGCAGGCACTACCGTAGGCGCTCCTGGCTCTAGCTTGGCAAGCTCGGTCCAATAGATCAGTTGATGCGCCATACTATGCGTCAGATACTTGTGGAAATCCATCAATCGCCTCAGACCGGTACTTTGTACATCCTGTCGTAACAAAGCCCCTTTGTCAAGCACCACAGCCCCAAACAACTGGCTATTGACCGTGGCAATCTGCTTGGCAAGACTGTTGGGATCCCAAAAGAACGCTGTAGCTGCTTCCATAGACGCCATCCGTTTCGTTAGCACATCCAATCGACTTTCTTCCACTCTCACATCCTCAATCAAGCTCTTGGTAATGTTCACAGACACCGTTGGTTTCGTCTTCTTTCCTTCATCCAGTCTTTCCGTCGCTCGCGCAAGTGCAGTTGTACATAGAATATAACTCTGGGCAATAGGAGAGAGTGGAATCACTGGAAGTTCAGAACTGTCACTAAAAGTCATCCTAATTCACACCAAAAAGAAAGTGGCTCAATAAATTAAAAAAAAAAAAAAAAAAAAAAAAAAATGGAACGGAAAAAAAAAAAAAAAAAAATACAGCTTTTTTTTTTTTTTTTTTTTGCTGAGATTTTTTTTTTTAAAAGAAAAAAGGATGCAGGATAGACCCGGTTTAGATCTCCGTTTATCGCCTGCAGAGTGATGTGTATGTACAAAGCTTGGCGGTTGAATTTATTTAAACATTTTGTTCATTAAACCTGAGGCAAGTTTAGCGTAATCGGGGCCTTCTTGAGGTGGGTTTGCTTGGCCTCCTGTGGGAGGGGGACCGTAACCGTGATAGCCATCGTTGTTATTTGATTGGCTGTTGCCCTGGTGACTTGGTTGCTGGCCATAGCCTTGTTGCTGTTGGCCGTAGCCTTGTTGCTGTTGGCCGTAGCCTTGTTGCTGTTGGCCGTAGCTTTGTTGCTGTTGGCCGTAGCCTTGTTGCTGTTGGCTGTGGCCTTGTTGACTATAGCCTTGCGAACCGCTGTTCTGCTGGCCATGCGAACCGCCTTGAGAACCGCCGAGGAGGGAACCTACCATGGCACCCAGACCGCCTCCACCACTTGAATGCTGTTGTTGTTGTTGTTGTTGTGGAGGGGGTTGCTGACTGCCACTGCCGAGAAGAGAGCCCATCATGGCGCCCAGACCACCTCCGCTGCTAGACTGCTGTTGAGGTTTATTACCGCCACCCATCAACATGCCCAAGAGACTGCCCATGGAACCACCCGAGCCCGCACTGCCTGAGGCTTGTTTGGACATGTAGAGTTTCATGGCCATCATGGCTGCCTGTTGAATGGCTTGACTACTGCCACCACCACCACCACCAGCACTGGAAGAGTTGGACGAGTTGCCACCGGACATCTTGGAGGCAATGGACATGGCCATCTTGATCATGTCACCCATGCCACCCCCTGTCTCGTTGCTTCTCTGTAAAGCCTGAACAGCAGCTGCATTGCCCACAGCCTCTGAAGAGTTGTGCTGACCAGGATGGCTCATGACTTGTTCATAGGATTGGTGGGCAGAACGGATTTCATGTTCTTCTGCAGGCTGATGGCTTGCACTGTTACTCATAAGGTTGGATACCATCGAGCTAAACTCATGGCTTTGTTCTTCAGGTGCGTAGTGGTATTGACTTTGAGGATGGTAACTACCTAGAAAGCGACGGGATGAGCTGTCTTTTTCAAAAACACACACATATATATATATATATCTTTACCTTGGTTATCACCATTCGATTGACTCAAATAACTGGCCGCTTCACCTTGACCTTGATGTTGATTGTAATTCATATCTGAATAATAATAATAATCAAAAAAAGAAAAACAAAAGAAAAAAGGAAAGCTCCCAATCCACTTTTAGCCCAGTGGGCCTTCAGATCGAAATGCTCGATGACCTCAAGGGAGCTTTAAAAAACGTACCCAATCAACGCTACAGACCAAACGAACGTTGGGCTTGACGTCACGCGTAGGCGTTCATTTCTATTTATAGAGGTCTGCCGAAAGGTCACACGAGTTTTCCAAAACACTATGCTAATGTGTGGGTTTTAAGCCCCTCTGAAGAAAGAAATGCCTCAGCACTTTTCCTCTTCCTCCTTTTTTTTTTTTTTTTTTTTTCTTTCTTTTATTTTTTTTTTTAAAGTTTGTATAAAATGACTGTCGGCCAACTCTCTGTCACTCCAGGTAGAGAAAAGCTTACGTTGAGAGAATACTGACTGTTTGAAACAAATATACAGGCTGTTTACGTAACATTTCTATTCGCCAAGGTAAAAGAGCGAGAGTGTTTATGAAAGATTAAAAGCAAATCTCTAGGAAGTAAACTGTTTGTGGGTGTGTATGTGTTGGAACAAGAGAAACATCGCACTCATTCTGTGGAGAGTAAAGAGCCTACATGGAATACAGCCTTAAGATGGTAAGCGTTTGTTTGTATGTGACGTCCATCCAACCGTGTCTATTTCCAGCCAAGTGCCTGAAGGCCAAAGAACGTTGACGGTGGAATTGATTGATGAATCAAGCTATGGTGGAGGACTTGTGGGTTCAGGCAAATTGAATCTGGAGAGTGTCTTTGGCTCAAGCCAGGAGGAGACTTGGCTTACGTTGGTATCCAACCAAGGCCAGCCAGTGTGTGATATTCGATTGGCGATGCGCTTTCATGTAAGTAAGACCGTAGGCTAAATCGAGGTATTGATCTTGCGCAAGGGATCCAACCCGTTAGAATCCGTGACAACACAGATGGGCGGGATGCAACTGGGTCAGGCTTCACCTGTTTCTTTTCCTGACGAGCGTCGTCAAGGCTCGTTTGCTTCTCTCGGACCTGCCAACCCCATTCCTCAAAACTATGGTGCTGGCACCCCACCTCCTTTCACCCCGCCTGCACCCATCCGTTACAATTCGGACAGTAGCATGCCCAGTCCTGTTCAGGCTGAGACATTGACCCGAGAAGAATTTGAAGAGGCCAAGGCCAAGGGCACGATCCCAAATTGGGCGGTAAGAAAAAAGAAAAGAGAGGCGATAAATTGATGGTTTGTGTTAGAAATACGGGGGTGGCGTGTTGGCTGGCGCGGCTGCCTTGGGTATGGCTGCCTGGGGAGCGCATGAACTCAAAGAACACTATGAAAACAAACAAGAGGAAAACAAGCCGCCGCTCAAGGTGATCGATCAACAGCACTTGCCTTACAAGATCGAAAACCCAGCTTATCAAGTACCCCCTCAGCCTGCTGTCTGTCCTCCCAAAGAGAACTTTCGCCCCCCTCAGCCTGCTGTCTGTCCTCCCAAAGAAAACTTTCATCCCCCTCAGCCTGCTGTCTGTCCTCCGAAAGAAAACGTTCACGCTGAAAAGAAAAAGAAAGAAAAGAAGGAAAAGAAGGAAAAGAAAGAAAAGAAAGAAAAGAAAAAGAATGGCCGAAGAGGGTCTTCTTCTTCTGATTCGTCTTCAGATTCCTCTTCTGACTCGGACAATGACAGAAAAAAGTCGCATAAAGACAGCCAATGGAGATAATAAAGACTATAAAACATTGTTTGGGTTTTGATTCGAGATGTGTTGGGTATAAAGAAAGCCAGCAAAGCAGGCATCACAGACGCGAGACCAGATGGGAAGGGTATGCTTAAAGAAAGGGAGTGTATTGGCGCCATGAGCACTGCAGACGATGGTGCCGCATCTAGAAAAGAGTGAGAAAAAAAAAAGGGGGGGGCTGGAGAGGGGAGGGGGGGGGCGTACCTTCGGCAGTGATGTTTTCTCTGTAACCAAGAAAACCGGGTAGAACACGTCACGAGTTGACAGGTCTCGACTTGATCATCGGGAATCCAGAATGCATGCTGTCTGAGCTGCCCTGGTTCACGTACATGAAATAGATAGTCGTAACGTAATTGGCCCAACAGGCCAAAGCCAGCCACGACGATTTCTCTTGTCCCTTTCTGGTTCTCAAACGTGTGCACCACCTTGCCCGGACCCAGACAGGTCCCTAGCCAAGGTGGCACGCGTATCGGCTGCTGAGGCCGGATCAACCGCTGATGAAGGTCGCCCAGACTGGCTATCAGCTCGGTTTGTGCGCGTGATACCTGCTGACACTCTGCCAGTCGACTCAGATACGCCTGTTCTCGTATCGCATAGCCTTCCAAGACTTCATCTTCCAAAAACTGCTGTAGCTTTCGTACCTCATCTTCTGTACGTATCAACTCCATACACATCAATCGCAGTCGATCCGCATGCTCTACTAAATCCCATAGGTGTTCATCCTTCTCTCGTTGTGATAAAATCTCCCTTATCAGTTCCTCTAATCCGTGGCCGATCCTCTCCACCAGCACTTCACCTCGCATTGCCCTCAATAGACAAAAGAAGAAGAAGAAGGGGAAAAAAAAAAAAAAAAAATCAAAAATTTTTTCCTAATGGGTACACCTTCATTGATACAATGACGTTGAGAAAGTCTGTGTGAGAAAGTGTCACTGGCTATATTTAAGGTTTTTTTTTTTTTTTTTTCTCAGTAGGAGTTTGAACGCTGCCTCGCCCCGCTGTCTTTTAAATCGCATCCACTTTCTTTTTGGTAGGAGAGATCCTAGGCGTGCTTTAGTAGGAAATCAAAAACAGCGCAGTGCTTTTGGCTGCTTGGATTCAAACCCTTTTTTTTTTTTTTTTTTTTTTTTCTACTCCACCAATTTTTGATTAAAATTGATAAAGAAAAAAAAAAATCAACCCCGTTAAAACGTTTTTCCTTTGGGTGTTTGCAAAGAGAAAGAATGAGTCACAGCTTAACTTAAAAAAGAGGCAGTTTTTTTTTTTTTTTTTTTTTTTTTCTTTTTGAAAAAAAAAAAAAAAATTAATATTGAAAGAGATGAGCAAAAAAGTTGGAATTCTTGGTGCCACTGGAACGGTTGGACAACGTTTTATTCTCTTGTTGGCAGAACATCCCCAATTTACTATTCATGCTTTGGGCGCTTCTTCTCGTTCAGCTGGTAAAGCGTATGAGCAAGCGGTCCGTTGGAAACAGTCCCAGCCGATTCCTGAGCGTATCAAGAAAATGACAGTCACAACCTGTGAGGTAAACTACTTTAAAGAGTGTGATGTCGTTTTTTCTGGATTGGATGCGGATGTTGCAGGAGACATTGGTAAGAGAAAAGGTTTATCATGAACGATACTCAAGCGTGTGTATAGAGTTGGCCTTGTTAAAACAGGATATCGTCGTCTTTTCCAACGCAAAGAACCATCGTAGAGACCCAGTCGTACCTTTGATCGTACCTACAGTCAATGCGGATCATTTCGACTTGATTTCTCAACAACGGGCTCTACATCAGCTCAACAAAGGTTTTCTGGTTACCAATGCCAACTGTTCTACCACAGGTCTGGTCGTGCCTTTGAAAGCACTCCAGGACGCCTTTGGTCCTATGAGCCACATCATCGTGCACACCCAACAAGCCATCTCGGGTGCAGGCTATCCTGGCGTGCCCAGCTTGGATATTCTGGATAACGTCGTGCCCAACATTGGAGGGGAAGAAGAAAAGATTGAATGGGAAGTCGGCAAGATCTTGGGTAGCGTGGATGGGGAAGGTCAACATCTTTTAGAGAACACCACAGTCTCTGCTACCTGTACTCGTGTACCTGTCTTGGACGGCCATCTGGAATCGGTCTCGGTCAAGTTTGCTGGCAAGGCACCTAGCGTAGAAGAGGTCTACCAGGTCTTGGAAAACTATCGCTCAGAAGCAGAGCGTCTCGCCTGTCATTCGGCTCCTCAACAACCTATCGTCGTCACCTATCAACACGACCGTCCTCAGCCACGCTTGGATCGTGATAATCTCAAAGGACAAGCGGTCACCGTAGGCCGTGTTCGTCCCTGTCCAGTCCTCGATATCAAATTTGTCTTGTTGATTCATAACACCTTGTTGGGTGCAGCTGGCTCTTCTGTACTCAATGCTGAAATCGCTGTAGCCAAAGGCTTGATCTAAAACCTTACCTGTACACACATATCTTATCTATTCCACACACACACACACACACACACACACACACACGCCCTTTTCAATAAACCTTTGGAGAGTAATTTGTTTTCAAACCGGTATAAGCTTTGAACATTCCATACACATCCTCCCCCTTCCTCTTCTTCCATCTTTCTTTTTCTTTTTTTTTTTTTTTCTATTTCATATAATAAAATGAAATGGATTCTTATCCTATCCACTCTTTACAACCTTTCAGCCCAAACGATCCTTGTTCCTTTTCAAGCAGTCAGCAGCCGTGATCAGATGAAGGCAGCTTCCGTCGATCGGTTGATTGACATTCCTTTGGCCAATGTGGATTTAGCTTATTTGATCGATATTGAAATCGGTACGCCACCTCAGTTGTTCACTTTGCTTTTGGATACTGGCTCTTCGATTACCTGGGTACCTATCACTGGCTGCGACCGTTTTTGTGGTTATCCTCCTCATTCTTTCTCACCCGCTGCCTCTACTACCTTCAATACCACACGTACACCTTTTACTATCCGTTATGGTGAGGGTTTCTCTCGTGGTTATTATGCACAAGATACAGTCACCATTCACGGTGTAGCCATACCTCAGGCCGTAAACACTCCAAAAAAAAAAAAAAAAAAAACTTTGACCATTCTCATCTTTTTTGAGTATAGAATTTTGCCATCTCAGACTCTAATGACGGTGAATTAACCTTGGATGGAGCAGACGGTATCTTGGGTATTGGTCCTGATAAACTAAGCATATATAACAATCCAGAAAAAAAAGTGATTCCAACCATTGTTACAGTGATGCATCAAAAAGGAGTGATTGACCATCCCATCTTTTCTGTTTATTTTCATCCCTTAAACAATCAACAAAAAAGAATCAATGGAGAGATCGTGTTTGGTGGTGTGAATCCAAAACGTATCTTGGGTCAAGTGAAATATGCTCCCTTGACAAGTAAAAAAGAATATTTGGTAAGTTTGTGTGTGGACTGCATAGTGCTGGGATTGAATAGAATGTCTTAGGATTATTGGGCGGTGGATGTAGCCAGTATTCGAGTAGGCCAGGTCGAAAAAGTCTACAAGAAACCACTGTCGGCAATGATAGATACAGGATCCACCTTGATTTATTTGCCTAGAGAGATTATCGATCTTGTCTTTAAACATGTCAAAAACATCCGTCGCGATCTTGCTGGTCAATATATCGTGCCTTGTCAAGGTGCTAAATTACCTGATATCGTACTTTCCATGAATCAACACACATTTACTATTACTCCTCAACATTATCTTATCACAACTGGAACAGTAAAAAAAAAAAAAAAAAAAAAAAGAAGAAAAGAAAAAAAAAAAAAAAAAAAAAAAACAGCTAAAAACATATTTATCTCTACACACACACATACATACATACATACATACATTCATACACTCTATATCATAGCTTACCTATTCCAAAGATTTCTGTTATACCTACATCCAAGACAGTCCACCTTTTGTAGACGCCATTCTTGGTTATGGATTCTTACAACAATACGTATCCGTTTATGATAGTGAAAACAAGCAGATCGGCTTTGCTGAGCGTGCCTCTTGAAAAAGAAGGAGGAGAATAGTATTTTTTGAATTTCCCGGGAAGATTTTTTTTTTAATAAAAGAGGAGTGTTGTCTTGTAAAGAAAGAAAGAAAAAAAAACAAGAAGCTATAACGGTAGAGGAGAGACCCGAAGGGATTTTTATTAAATCTAAATGGTTTCTTTTAAAAACAAAACAATCCATCGGTGGTCATAATAAAACCATCGATACTGCCGAGTTCCCAAAAGCCACCTTTTTTTTTTTTTTTTTTTTTTTTTTACAAAGCAACCGTATCAGGCAATGTACGATTGAATGGATTCTCTACATAAATAAAGAGAGGCAGGAAATGGTAGATTAAAACAGTTTCTATAAACAATTTACGTCCAGGAGAAAGATTTCCCTACCTTCTTTGTTGGGCAATAGACTAAAGGCACAAGCATGTAAAAGAAAGCTTGATCGGAAGTCTGGAAACAATCACTGTCTTTGACATTAAATTAAAAAAAAAATGAGGGGGACAAGCAAACTATTCTTGGATAAACAAAAGCTAGGTAAAAAAAAAAGTCCTTCCAAAAGTTTTATTAAACTTTATGTTCTACAATAGAAAGAGAACGCAAATAGGTAATATTTTCTTAGGGAATCTATTTTATTGATTTATAAATCATTCTACAGTGAAGAGAACCCTATTCGTTTTCAAAAAAAAAAAAAAAAAAAAAAAAAAAAAAAGGGGGGGAGGGAGGAGGAGGAGACTGTTAAAATTCAATTAAAAGAAAATCTGTTATTGTTTGCCTCTTTTCTTAAACTAACAAAAAGAGAGGGGGAGGGGGGGAAAGAATACTCTAAAGTGAGAGCAACACAAGTGTCACTGAGAATGCTGAAGTTTTCCCGTTATCAATAGACTAGATAATGAAGCTAAACAAAAAAAGCGTATGTGTGTATGCCAAGAGAAGCAAAGACGCTTGTTTTATGAAACCTGAATAAACTCTCATTTCAAATGGATAACCGACATGGTTAGGCAAGCCATACTCTAATTGAGCAGCAGCCTTTTCATTTATTGACATAGACTTGTCTTTACTCAACTGCAGTACCTGTCCTTACTCGCATAAGAAAAAAAAACACTGCTGTTTAGCCGGCTGGTAGGTAGATCGAATGGCTTGCTGAACAAATCAAATAATTCAAAATATTTCAAACATCATTGAAAACGTTGTCCGATAATTAAATTAGCGTGGCTAGAGTCCAAATATAAACCCACTCTTTGGAGTCTTGGATCAAA
>JAIXMR010000146.1:0-46651 GCA_025677835.1 Sporodiniella umbellata | reverse complement strand
ACTATGCTCAACGTGTAGGAGCAGGAGCACCTGTATACTTGGCCGCTGTCCTGGAATACCTTGCTGCGGAAATCCTGGAATTAGCAGGTAACGCAGCCCGTGATAACAAGAAGTCTCGTATTATCCCCCGCCATCTCCAATTGGCCATCCGTAACGATGAAGAATTGAACAAGCTCTTGGGTCATGTCACTATCGCCCAAGGAGGTGTTCTTCCCAACATCCACGCCTCACTCTTGCCCAGCAAGACCAAGAAGGCAGGTGCTTCTCAAGATCTTTAGAAGAAATCTCCCCGATTCATATCTTTCTGTACATATACACCTTTATTATATAAAAAATAAACATGTTTGTTTATCCATGCTTATTCTGATTTGTTTTCTTCGTTGGTTTTGATTTGGATGATTCGGTTCTTTTTGAGGTTGAAACGGACGCCTTTCTTGTTGGCAGCGGGTGGGTTGATGTGCGTCTGTTTCTTTCGAAGCAATGAACGGGCTTCACGCGCATCACGTTCTTCCCTGACTCGCCAAATCTTGATCTGGTACGCTCGTTTGGCTTGCCGTGCTCGTTTCTCAGCTAAAGTGATGGGTTGCGTCAATGGCTCGTCATCTTCATCCAGGAGTGGATGGCTTGATTTCTTCCACGGAGATGTCTTTGGAAACTCTTTTCCTTTCGAGGGTATAAGCGGTGCTGACAGTGAGCCTTTCAAAGCCTTGGGTTTCATCACTGCATTCATTTGAATTAAGGCACGGGTATTCTTTTGAGAGAAAAAAAAAAAAAAAAAAAAAAGGGGGAGGAAAAAGAAAACGGTAGATGCGGTGTTCGAAAACAATTTTTTTTTTTTTTGGTTTTTATTATTTACAATGGAAGATGCGTTTTGTTTGTGACAGAAATAGAGTTGGGTTTGATTTATCCACCAAAACCATAGAGGGTACGGCCTTGTCTCTTGAGAGCATAGACAACGTCCAAAGAAGTGACAGTCTTTCTTTTGGCGTGTTCGGTATAAGTGACAGCATCACGGATGACGTTTTCAAGAAAGACCTTCAACACATTACGGGTTTCTTCATAGATCAAGCCAGAAATACGCTTGACACCTCCACGACGGGCCAAACGGCGAATAGCAGGCTTGGTGATACCTTGGATGTTATCACGCAAAATCTTTCGGTGACGCTTAGCACCTCCCTTTCCGAGACCTTTACCACCTTTTCCACGACCAGTCATTTTATTATTGAATTGATGTTTTGAGAAATTTAAAAAAAAAAAAAAAAAAAAAAGGTGAATTTAAATCCTCTCTTTTTATATCCCCCAAAACCTTTTAAACAACCGCCCCTTTTTTTTTAAAAAAAAAAAATGAAAAAATAATAATTTTTTTTTTCGCGATTCTCCAATTTTTTTTTTTTTTTAAAAAAAAAAGTATTTCAAAAAAAAAAAAAAATAAAAAATAAAATTTTTTTAAAGGAGAAAAAACAATGTAAAAAAAAAAAAAAAACAATTCATTCTTTCCCCTTTGTGACCCACTGTCGATCTTGTGTAAGTATTTACGTTTCTATAGCAACAAAAAAAATTTCTTTTTTTTTTTTGAACTACATTTAGGAGAGAAAAAAAGTCGGCCTACCCACTTGCCAGTCTTTTGTTGACCTAAAAGTCTAAGGTTTTTTCGATGCCAATGGCATTCTCTTTGTTGAAGGTGTGTTGTTTGATAGTCCGATACGTCATGCAAGAACAAAAAAGGTAGGTTCGTACAACGCACCAATGAAAATCTATTTTCTACTTGTTTTGACGTGGCTTACAGCAACACTCTTTTCCAAACAAAAGAGAAAGGAAAACCGCAATCATAAAAAAAAAAACAAAAAAAAAAAAACAAAAAAAGCAAACCAAAAGAAAAAAAAAAAAAAAAAAAAAAAAACTATTTTTGTTCGCCAACAATAAAATGTTTCAAGACAATTTTACGTGTTTTATTCTTTTTATTTTTTTTTTTTTAAAAAAAAAGTAGCATCGATTTTGTTTATTAATTTTTTTTTTTTAAAAAAAAAAAAAAATCTTTTTTAGAGCGCGAATTTTTTTTTTTTATTTTTTTACTTTTTTTTTTTTGACATCCAAAAGACTCTCGTTTACCGAAATAGGCAACCAGAAAAAATTGGATGACCGCCAGCGGCGAGTATAAATAAAGAGGTGTTTTTTTTTTTTTTTTTTTGGGGAGCAATTTTTTTAGGCAAACATTTATTCTTATGGCTCGTACCAAGCAAACAGCCCGTAAATCCACTGGTGGCAAAGCCCCCCGTAAACAACTCGCTACCAAAGCAGCACGTAAATCAGCCCCGTCTACCGGTGGCGTCAAGAAGCCTCACCGTTATAAGCCCGGTACGGTTGCTTTGCGTGAAATCCGTCGTTATCAAAAGTCTACTGAACTGTTGATCCGTAAGCTTCCTTTCCAACGTTTGGTACGTGAAATCGCTCAAGATTTCAAGACCGACTTGCGTTTCCAATCCTCTGCTATCGGTGCACTCCAAGAAGCCTCTGAAGCTTATCTCGTCTCTCTCTTTGAAGACACCAACTTGGCTGCTATTCACGCCAAACGTGTTACCATTCAACCCAAGGACATTCAATTGGCCCGCCGTCTTCGTGGTGAACGTTCTTAAAAAAAAAAAGCTTTTTATTTTTATATATAAAGAAACGCCAGAAGAGTTGCTCCTTAGTCTGTATATATCCACACACACACACACACACATACATATTTTTTTTTTTTTTTCAATAAAAGCTTCTTTTTTTTTATAAACATATTATTATCATTGTAGTGGGGAGATTTATCATGATTATTGAATTCTTCTTTTTCTGTTATGATCCTCTGTCAAGAGGGGAGGCATACCTCGCTTCAGGCCTCGATCGTTCTCTTTCCATTCAGGCTTGTACTGTGCCTCGGGTTCTTCAATCATCACGCCATCCCTCACAGGTTGCCCTTGGAAACCACCGATACGGGCTATCACCAGATTGTCTTTTTCTTCCTCGCTCAGTTCCGAAAGTGGAATGACCGAATCCCCGCGTGTGTAGTCAAAATGTTTCTTGGGCCCAAACCCAAATCCCCAGTTCACTTTGACTGGAATGCCTTCCACCATGAGTCCTGCTCCGTTATATTTCGCTGCTTCGGTCGCGGCGCGTGTCGTGTATTTCAAAAACGCGTTATGTCTTCCCTTTAGCTTTTTGGAGACCTAGAAACACGGTCAATCTCTAGGCTTTCAACCCTCATCGACTTACAATCACACTCGCAATCTCGCCATACTTTGAAAACAATCGAGCCACATCTTCTTTTTCGTAATGATCCGGAATCGGTCCCACAAACAGCGTACGTGTCAATACTAATTCAAAATTAAATAATTACCCCCCAAAAAAAAAAAAAGCAGTGAAAACGTCAGTCAATCTGTATTGCATTTTATTCCCAAAAAAAAAACAATCACCTCGAATATAACCAGGCGCAAGGGAAGTATCTATCCTCAGTTGTGGGTGCAAGGGTGGAAGTGATGCGGGTGGAAGTGGAGGTGGGCGTGGATACGGTCTGGGCGGGTCGGAAGCGAGCGGGGGTGCAAAGGGAGAGGGACGGACAGGTTGGGCGGCATAACCGTACTGAGGAGGGTAATAAGGGTAGTGCGCTGTCATGGCTTGACGGTTTAACCAAGGATCGCTTTCTTGGGCCCATCTTGACTTGCGTACAGGCGCTTCCCATGTCTTCTGACGTGGATCTTTTGTTCTACGTGGATCTGGACGGGGTGCAGTGGGAGCGTTCAGGAATGGCGCAGGAGGGTTGGGCACTGCCGGTACGCTTGGAGCTGAGCTGGTCGTTACAATCCCACTCAGTAGCTTGGCCAAAGCAGGTGGAAGTGACGTGTCTTCGCTCACAGCAGGCGCCGGCACATTCGGTGTGGTCAATCCAGGAATATTCAACTGCCCAATGTTACTAAGCGTGGCCAAAAGTGATGCGGTATCCACCGGTGGGACGACAGGTGCTAATATTCACCCCATCAATAACACAATACGAAACAATTCAGAAAAAAAAAAAAAAAAAAAGAGGGGTAAAGAGTTTTAATAATCCAGAAAAAAACAAACTCATTTTTTTTTTTTTTTTTTTTTTTTGAACGAATATTAAACCTTTTTCTTCCTTACTTTGATTTAGAAAAGACCCTTTAACATATTGAACTACTTCTTTGGGATATATATTTCCCTGCTCCCAGAAATCCAGCGTTTTTTTCACTTTATCCTATTTTATTAAATAAGAAAAAAAAAAAAAAAAACCAAAAAAATAAAGAATAAAAAGAGGGTGGAATAGAGTGTGAAGGTGTGCCAGCCAGAAACCCAAAATAGTTTTTTTTTTTTTTTTTTTAAAAAGAAAACTGTACTTACCTTGTCTTTCACAGAGCAGGGTTCAAAACACCCTTGAAGAGCGTCTTCTTTTAATACAATAGCAAACCTTTTTAAATAACCTTCTGCCTCAAATACGCCTTGTTCGTTGGTTTCGTCTCGTTTCCTCAGCTGTTTATGAACCACTCGTGAAATAGCGTCAATCACATACAAACCAGCCAATCGATAATCAGGTGGGGCGGTTTCTATAAACCTTGCAATGCTCTGAGTAATGTAATTGTGATGCTAAAAAAAAAAAAAAAAAGAGAGCTGTTTGCTAAGTAAAAAGAGAAAAAAGAAGCCCTTTCGGTTATTGATTACTTTGGGATGAAGCGTGGCTAATGATTGAAGTGAGGTGATTTTAGAAGCTGACACTGGAAGTTTACTTTCCAAAATCGATTTCAGTTCTTTGTCGAATTGTATTCTGTCCCAACTTTCTGTCATTTCTGTTTTCTTTTTTTTTTTTTTTCCGGCTCTTTTTTGTTTTAACGAGTCGAATGCTTCACCTTATTTTTTTTCGCAGCTATAAAAGAAATAAAGAAAAAAAAAAAAAAAAAAAAAAAAAAAAAAAAAACGAAAAAAAAAATTCTTTTGAAGGGCCGCGCAAGAAGTTTTTTTTTTTTTTTTTTTTTATAAAAGTATTCTTGCGTCACGTATCTTGGGTTGTCAAAGAAATGTGGAAAAAATAAAAAATCGATTATTTTTCCTTTTCAAAAGAATTCCTGTTGGATTGCTTATTAAAATTCTTACTGCGAATAGTAAAATTTAAATATGTTCTCTGCACGTGTTGCTTTCCACTGTCTAGCCAATACGATCGGTGATTCAATCGTCTGCATCCAAAGAAAACAAGGACAGTGGCTTGTTCTTTGCTCCAGGGGGGGGGCGTAGAGGGTGGTGTGTCAAAGTGTGTAGATATGTGTGTGTGTGTGTGTGTGTGGATGTGATTATGTGGGCGGTCCAAGTTTATTTTTTTTTTTTATTTTTTTTTTTTTTTTTTAATTTTTCTCTTTCGATTGTTAACAGCATGCAAGCTTTTCGATCCCTCCTTAGACCTACAACACAAGCCTTGGGCTGGCTATCACCCTTTAAGCCTTCGGTGGTGAGCAGACAAGGTGTTTTGAGTCAGTTGAAACCACTGAACTGGAACCAGAATGCGTCCATGGCCACCTTGAATCAAGTGATTGCAAAGTGTCGCAAGACAAAACCCAAGATGAGTAAGACGCCTGCACTTGAAGGATGTTATCAACGTAAGGGTGTGTGCAACAAAGTATACACCACCAAGCCCAAGAAGCCCAACTCAGCTCAACGTAAAGTGGCTCGTGTCAAACTGACCAACGGCAAGGTGATTACAGCCTATATTCCTGGTGAAGGTCACAATTTGCAAGAGCACTCGGTGGTGTTGGTACGTGGAGGTCGTGTACCCGATCTTCCCGGTGTACGTTATCACCTCGTGCGTGGCGCGCTCGATCTTCAGGGCGTGGCTACCAGAACCACCAGTCGATCCAAGTACGGAAGTAAGTCTTTTCTCAAGTAGATAAAACCTTGTTACTTATTCTATTAGCCAAAAAACCCAGCAAGAGTGCCTAGAGAAAAAATCATGAATAAAACCAAAAAAAAAAAAACAACAACAACTGTCATTGAACCTATACACTCGAGAGATGCACCTTGCCTTAGAAAAGGAGTGATGCATGACAACACACCTTATTTGCCAATTAGAATTGCTTTTGTTTTTTTTTTTTTTTTTTTTTCTTTTCTTGCACTGGATCGATGTCAGTCTCGCCTTCGACAGGCGCAGATTGAAACAGCCAACCAATAATGTCAGCCTATTCTAACATTTGTAGTCTAGTTGCAATTTAAGTTTTAATAGAAACAAATGGGTTGTACAATCAAAAAAGTCAAAAGGGGAGAGACTCCTCTACAGAAAAGAAACAAAAAGCATGCAACAAAAAGGAGACACACACACACAGAGAGAGAGAGGGGTTGTTTCTATACAGCTTGTCTTAACACGGGCTCTCTCTTTTTTAAAAACGCTCCACACGAGTTATGTCCTGTTTAAGATCGCCTAAAAGAATGGCAAGCATTTGGAGAGGAGTTCTTGGCCTTAGCACGTCTTTTATCGTTACACGGAAAGGCTACCTTCATGTGTTTATTTTCTCAGTTTTTATTATTTTTTGGGTCGAGAAGGTGAGAGAGATCTTGATCTGCGACCGATCTTTTCAAAGACAGAGCGCTTGGGTGGCTTTACCACAGGCGGTGAGGCGGGCGGGTGTTCTTCTTCGGTCTCTGTAGCATGGCTGAAGCTGTTCATACGAAACATGTTGCTGAGCGCATTGGGCCGCTTCAGTTTCTTGGGCTTCTTTTTTTCATCCGGTTTGACTACCATGACAGGAATAGGTGAGTGCTGCAGACAGTATTTGGAAACGCTGTTGATAAACATCTCTTTGAGCTCGGATACACCACGAGTGCCTACAATCAACATGGACGGTTGATAAGCTGCAATCTACAGAAAAAAGATCAATCCTGGGAGGATGGCATACACACGCTTACCATATTCTGTATTGTCTCCTGTATCTTTCCAAGTACAAATTCAATCACTGCACTGACCTTCATATCAGCATTTCCGGTAGCCATGATCTTGTTCATCACTGCGTTGGACTTTTCTTTCGACTGTAGTTCTTCCTTTTTTAGGGTCTGTTGTAAATAAAACTTGTTTTCTATGGTTTGGTATTAGCCAGAGACAAAGAAGCACGGCTTGTTTACCGTTGAGATCAATAGTAGAAACTCGTAATACGATGATTTCATCTCCATCGTCTATCAAATTCTATAGAATCTGTATCAGTCTCTTTCTCTTTCTCTCTTTTCTATATCTACATCCAACGTATAGTCCAACGCATCGTCTGTGTGGTTGCTGAGGTCCGTGGCTATCATAAAGGTCCGGCTACGTCTCGTTCTCTGATAGCCCGGGGTTTTACCTCGTAATGTCAAGGTGTAATCCGGTTGATCTTGATCGGTCATCGTGTCAAAAGATACGCCTCGAACGTACGTAGGGCGTGTGGTTGCCATGGTTGCGAGGCCAAACTAAATAAATAATAAAAAAAAATCGAATTTTTTTTTTTTTTTTTTTTTTTTTTTTTTTAAAAAAAAGGTAGAAATAATGAACAGAAAAAAAAACAGTAGAGAGAGATAAATAGGTGGGTGCGTAAGAAAGTATTGTAACACAGACTACGGGCATGAAATAGGCACTAAGAAAATGGGTTTAAAAAAGGTTTTTTTTTCTTAATAGTCAAATCACTGCATGTGTCAACACTATTTTAATTTCTAAAAAAAGCAAGCATATAAAGTTCAACGAGGGATGGTGTAACTCTGTTATTTAATTGAAAAAACGTTTTTATAGATATATATATATATTATTATTATTATTATTATTATTATTTCTTTATTTAAAAAGAAATCCCATCTGTAAGATCAGAGCCTTTTTCTTTTCATTAAGCTTTTTTGGTATCGTTTCTTTTTAGTGAAGAAAATGAATCCTTATAGCAACAATAACAACCCACAGATGCCTTCTGCAAGGATGCCCTCGAGACCAAAGTATGGGGGCGAGGAATATCCTATGCAACAGGTACCTTTCAACAATCCGCATCCCCAATACCCTCCCAATGACAGTGCCTATTTTGATCCCATGAGTTATGGCGAACCTCAACGGCCTCTTTTGGTCAATACAAACTCCAACGCTTCTTCAGTCACTCTGGGCAATGGGAACGGCGTGGTGTTTTCGAACGCTAAATCCAACATGGTCGGTGGAGGCCCTCAGTCAGGCATGGGAAGAAAGCAGACCAGGCGATACAAAACAGGTAGGCCTTTGAGAAAATCGTTGGGTAGGATCAGACGATGATTGATGTTGTTGTCTCTCTAGTGCGCAAGGTGAAATTGACCGGCGGTAATCTGGTATTGGATAACCCGGTGCCTACCAAATACCGAGATCGAATCAAGCGAAAGGACAAGGAAGAATTCACCAGCATGCGATACACCGCCGCTACGTGTGATCCGGCCGAGTTTTTGAATCAAAAATACAAGTTGAGACAAAACATCTACGGTCGCCAGACTGAGCTCTTTATTGTTCTGACCATGTACAACGTAAGTCCTCTTTTGTCACACCAAATAGCTTAAAAAACCCTTTTAGGAAGATGAAGTCTTGTTCTGCAGAACAATGAATGGCGTGATGAAAAATGTCTCCCATCTCTGCAGTCGAGATCGATCCAGTACTTGGGGTGCAGAAGGCTGGAAAAAAGTCGTGGTCTGTATCGTATCTGACGGACGTACCAAGATCAACCCTCGTACACTCTCTGTCTTGGCTGCCATGGGTGTTTATCAAGAAGGTCTGGCCAAGAACGTGGTCGAAGGCAAGCCGGTTACAGCCCATATTTATGAGGTAAGACAGAGAAGCGTTGGCCAACCTGACTTAATTAAAAACACTCAATTTTTTTTTTTTTTTTCCTTTTTAATTAGCACACAACTCAGCTCTCGATTGATGCCAACATGAATTTTAGAGGAGATGAAAAAGGAGTGGTGCCCGTGCAAATCTTGTTTTGCTTAAAGGAAAAAAACCAGAAAAAGATCAACTCCCATCGCTGGTTTTTTGAAGCCTTTGGCCGTCTTTTGGAACCCAACGTCTGTGTGTTGATTGATGTGGGTACTAAGCCTGGGGGGCGATCTATTTATCATCTCTGGAAGTGTTTTGATATCAACAAGAATGTCGCGGGTGCCTGTGGTGAGATCAAGGCCATGTTGGGTCCCATGGGCTCATTGCTCATCAATCCACTCGTGGCCTCTCAGAACTTTGAGTATAAAATGTCCAATATCCTGGATAAACCCCTGGAGTCCGTCTTTGGTCATATCTCGGTCCTGCCGGGCGCTTTCTCTGCTTATCGTTATGAGGCGCTACAGAACGATGCCAACGGTGTCGGTCCACTCGAGAAATACTTTCTGGGTGAAAAGATGCACGGGGCAGACGCGGATATCTTTACAGCCAACATGTATCTTGCTGAAGATCGTATCCTATGTTACGAACTCGTGGCCAAAAAGGACTCGGCCTGGGTTTTGCACTACTGCTCAAACGCTTACGGTGAGACAGATGTGCCGGATAGCGTGCCAGAATTCATCTCCCAGCGTCGTCGTTGGCTGAACGGTTCGTTCTTTGCCGGGATCTACTCAATGGTGCACTGGATGAAAGTCTGGAGTTCGAACCATAACATCATCCGCTGCATCATGTTTATGTTTGAAGACATCTACCAGTTCTATAACCTCATCTTTTCCTGGTTTGCCATCGGCAACTTTTACCTCGTTTTCTATATCATGACCACCTCCATCGAAACTGTCCCTAACGCGCCCTTCTCGCAAAATACCGCCAGTGTGATCCATACCGTCCTGAACTATGTCTATGTTCTGTTGCTGATCATTCAGTTTATCATCGCCATGGGAAATCGGCCGCAGGGCTACAAATGGGCCTATCTGATGATCATCATCTTCTTTGCCCTGTTGATGGGCTACATCTTGTTCTGTACTGCCTGGATCACCGTACAAGGTGTGGTGTCAGCTATCCATACCGCTGAAGCCAACGCGGACGCCAAGTTTCTGGCGTTGATCAAACAAAACACTTTCCGAGACGTCATCATCTCTGTCTGCTCGACCTATGTCATGTACTTTGTCTCCAGCTGTCTCTTTTTGGATCCATGGCACATCTTTACAAGTCTGATTCCCTACGTCTTTATGTCACCAAGCTATATCAACGTGCTCAACATCTACGCTTTCTGTAATACACACGATGTCTCCTGGGGTACCAAGGGCGATAACTCTGTCTCTACTGATCTGGGTGTCGTCAAGTCTTCCAAGGGCAAAGATGGCACCAAAGAAGTCGAGGTTGATCTACCGACAGAACAGAAAGACCTGAACGAACAGTACGAAGAGGCCTGTCTGGAACTCAAGGTGGCGCCTATTCCCGAAAATACCAAACGAGATGCAAAAACCAAGCAAGAGGATTATTACAAGTCTTTCAGAACCACTCTGGTCACATGTTGGATCGTCTCTAACCTGTTGCTGGTCACCATCATCCTGAACGGGCAAGACGTCTGGGGCTGGTTTGGCAGTTACGAAAAGAGAGCCACGCTCTATCTCAGTTTCATCCTTTGGTCTGTCGCTGGTCTATCAGCCATTCGTTTTGTGGGCTCCATCCTTTACTTGTTCATGAAGATCTTTACTGGTTAATCCAGTCATCTATCCATTCTTTTTCTTATAGCATACCCCTGTGTCATTGGCATAGCACACTAAAACTCTTTTTTTTTTTTTAAATAAAAATTCGTGTATTTTATAATAACAATCCTAATCAACCGTTGATACTTTGGATCCTTCCTACTGCGGGTTTTTCCTAAAAAAAAAAAAAAAAAAAAAAAGACCCCTATTGGGTAACGCCTGTACTCTGTCTTTACCCAAAAGACTTTTTGTCATTCGAGAAACGATACACGAGTGAATCTAGTTTTTATAGCTATGGATTGATAGATAGAGTATTATTATAAAAAAAAAAAAAAAAAAAAGAGAGAAAAATCCTTGTTTATTATTATATGTACATACAACCTGTTAAAAGAAAATATATATTATTTTTTTTTTGTAAAAGATTAAGCGTTGTTGTTTCCACTACTCAAGACTCTTCCAGCTTGACTGGCTTGGACGGAAGAGAGTCGTCGCATTTCAGTGGGCGACATTTTCTTGTTCATACCCAAGAGTTTCTTACCAAAGTTTTGTGGACGTCCGAGGGAGTTGAGAGAACGGGTACGGTTGGCATAGTAACGAGCAGAAGAAGTGCCAGAGACGGCAGAGGCACGTCGACTGGCAGAAGCCTTGGCCTCTTCAGGATCGTGATGAGCGCTCTTGGGTTCAAAGTAACGTTGCATGGCAAACTTGATCAAGTCCATAGGCGCAAACCAGATAAAGTTCCAGACCCAGGCCACACCAGCATAGCCCCAACCACAGCCTTCGATGGCCGTGAAACCCCAGTTGGCATAGACAGCGATAAAGGTGGCTACCAGCTGAGCAATGATAAAAGAACATACCAAGAGAATCGAGGGTCTCTCGGTAAAGAACGGTCCACGCGAACGGGTGATGAAGATCAGCCCTTGAGAGATCGTAGAGACTTGAAGGTAGACAACCGAGTGAAGGATGGGCTCGTTGGGTTCAGTAAAAGGATGGAGGCCGAATTTGTCTACGAAAAAGTTGGTCTTTAAGCAGACAGCAACGAAACCGACGGTAGAGGCAGTCAAGTAAAGACCGTAGACGATAGCGTAAGAGAAAATCTCACGCAAGTTCCAGGCATCAGGGTAAGGCGAGGGACGGACGCGATCTTTGGAAATTGTCATGATGGTACCATCGTTCAACATGGCGATAATCAAGACCATGAAAGGAGGGAAATCGAATTGGAAAGCCCAGATAAGGATAGAGAAACCGACGACGATACGGATGGTGACGGAACAAGTGTAGATGGAGTAGTTACGCATACGTTGGAAAATCTGGCGAGAACCAATGATGGCTTCAACAATGACAGACAAACCAGGCGAAGTCAAGACAATATCAGCAGCAGAACGGGCAGCATCGGAAGCATCGTCCACAGCTACACCCACGTTGGCCTTGGAAAGAGCAGGGGCATCGTTGACACCGTCACCGGTCATGGCCACCATGTAACCCATGGCTTGCAAACGTTCGACGATTTCGTACTTGTGTTCAGGATAAACGCCAGCAAAACCATCGGCGTGAAGAACCATTTGGTCAACATCGGTATAGCCAGAGCCAGCAGGGGGGCCTTCCTTCAAGGTCTTGGACAAGAACATGTTATCGCCCATACCAAGACGACGACCGGTTTCTTTAGCAATGGCCAATTGATCACCTGTAATCATCTTGACAGAGACACCGAGAGCAATAGCGCGATCAATGGTTTCCTTGGTATCGGATCTGGGAGGATCGTAGATGGGCAAGAGGCCGACGAGTTTGAAGCCAACGCCTTCCCCTTCGATATCGCCCGAAGGCACCTCGTCAATGGCTACGGCCAAAGCACGAAGACCGCGACGGGCAAATTCATCTACATCGTCGTTCAAAGCCTTGATGACAGCATCCGTCTTGTCACGAGTACAGAGATCGAGCACGGTATGAGACATACCCTTAGTAACACGGTAAGTTTTACCGTCCGCTTCACTGGTGTAGGTAATCTGGGTACGCTTGATGACAGGATTGAAAGGCTTGAATTCAAGTTCTTTGATACCGCCACGGGCCAGGCTAGGGTCAGGTAGGGAGCTGACAATACAGAAATCAATAGCGTCCTGGTTTTCAGTACGGGCGGCATAAGCAGACAATTGGATGACCGCATCCGCATCGTACTCGTCACTGTAGCATTTGATCGTAGGCTTATCCACAATCAACTTATTCAGTGTAAGCGTACCCGTCTTGTCAGAACACAGGATGGTGACGGCAGCCATTTCTTCAATGGCGGTGATACGAGTGACGATGGCCATATGCTCAGCTAACTGTTTAGCACCAATGGCCAATGTGACGGAGAGTACGGTGGGCATAGCAATTGGAATACCGCCGATAAGCAACACAAGAATATTATCAATACCCCGTCTGTAGGTGTAATGGAAACGAGCATATTGTACAATGATGACGACAATCAAGAAGAGCGAGATAGTAATCAGACAAAAGTTACCAATCTTGGCCAGAATACTCTGCAGATGACCTTCGTCTTCACCTGCTTCACCTACCAATTTGGCGGCTCGCCCAAAGAAGGTGTTCGTACCCGTACCAATCACTACAGCCTCTGCTTCACCTTGCTTTACAGTCGAACCAGAAAAGACCTCATCACCTTCTTCTTTGCCCACAGGTAGGGATTCACCTGTCAGAGCAGCTTGGTCAATCGAAACATCGCCGTGCGCCTACAAAAGGTCAGATCATGGCTTCTATCTCTCTATAAATTACCTTGAGCAAACGACCATCAGCGGGTACAACATCGCCTAATTTGATACTAATGATATCACCGGGAACGAGCTCACTTGCTTCCAACGTTTTCCATTCACCGTCACGGCGTACTTTACACTCTGGAGCCAAAGAATCCATCAGAGCCTTGACAGCATTCCCCGCCTGGCGTTCTTCCATAAAGCCAATCACTGCATTGGCAATCAACAAGAGAACGATACCAATAAAATCTGGATAATCTGGCGGTCGGTTCTCACCGTTCGATAAGGCAATGGCCACAATAGCAGCAGCTTCCATTACCCATGAAAGAGGGTTCCACATAAAACCCAAGAATTGAAGAAGCGGATTCACCTCTTTGGTCTCAAGCTTGTTATGACCAAACTTTTCAATACGAGAAGCCACTTCTTGTGATGTCAACCCTTCTGGTTGTGTTCTATGTTCCAAAAAAAAAAAAAAAAAAAAAACTCCCGATTAGCTCTCTTTCTTTTACAAAACCATAGCGTGTTATACATACTGCAAGAGTTGCATCACATCTTCTTGCTCCATCGTCGAAAGATCATATTTCTCTTTGTCATAGAGATCTTCTACAGTAATTTGATGTATGTCGCCAGTCACTTTGGCGCTCTGTTCTGGACCAGACATGATAGAAAGGAATCAGAAAAGATGAGATTTATTATTTCTAAAACAAAAAAAAAAAAAAACAAAAAAAAAAAAGAGAAAAAATGCGTCAATTGATAAAAGAAATAGGTTTTTTATTCCTTTTCTTGAAAACTTGCAACTATTTAAATACTTCTGAAGGGGTTTCTTTCACACACCCCAATTTTTCTTTTTTTAAGCTAACAAAAATAAACCCTTTCCAGTCTATGTTTCACTTGTATTTTTGTTATCATTAAAAAGTCTTGTTTGACGTCATGCAGATCAAGGCAGTGTTACGTTTCGTTTTGGGTGATAAAAGACCTCAAAGGCTTTTAAGCTATGGAAAAAAATAGTAGCGTTTTTTTTTTTTTTTTTTTTTTAAAAAAAAGCGTGGAGTGATAATCTTTGTGTCTGGCGGCTTTCCGGAAGACACGGATCATTGTTTTTTTTTTTTTTTTTTCAATCGGCGAACAAGCTTAAACCTTTTTGCTGCCTTGCTTATTTGTTTTCCCTTTTATTCTTGGGTATGTATGCCTTAATTAGAAAAAAAAAAAAAAAAAAAAAAAAAAAAAAGCCTCCTATCAAAGAAAAAGAATCGTTTCAATTAAAGCTTAAGACGATCTTTTGTTAGAAACTACTTTGATTTTCTTTTTGAAAGGCAGTATGCAAACATAGATCAGTTTATAAAAAAATTTGTCAAAAATTATAATAAAATTTTTTTTTTTGGCTTTTTTTTGGCTTTTTTTTGGCTTTTTTTCTTTTTTTCTTTTTTTGGGTAGATTCCATCTTGCTTGTTTCGAGACATGCCAACTGCTACCAACAGAGTACTGAGTAGCGCTCAATTTATTTCAGAGGTGTGTTTGTGTGCGTGTGTGTGTGTGTGTGTGTGTGTGTATGTGTTTAATAGGAACAAAATAGCTCACGGGTAATAGAACAGTCGACATGTCACCATTCCCAAAGAGAATCTTGACAGAGCAGCGAAAACGGTAAGGTCGGACAAACGGATAAAAGTTAATCTTTTTTTTAAAAAAAACGTTGGATAGCGTAGATCATGAGTAACATGAAAGTAAAGAGCTACAGCACCAAGACTTGGAATCAACACCCATTACATCCAAAAACGGCAGATCAAAGCACTGTTGATTGGTAAATAGACACAATCGCTAGACTCTGTTCTTATCTGTCCCCCTAGGATCTTTTTAGTGGATTTATTAAATTTCTCTTTTTGGAGTGACTTGGATTTAGCTGATAAAAGTTGCCCTCATCCAGATCGATATGCTGTTCGATATAATGGTACAATGTATACAGGCTATTGGTCTCTGTGTGCGGCTATTCATAGAGCGTTGGATAACGGAATACCCATCACCTCTCCTGAATATTATCGTACAGCCTCAGATCAAGAGTTAAGGGCTATCTTTAGATCAGACACTAAAGAAAACTGTCCTATGCTCGAAGAGAGAATTAGTGTCATGAAAGAAGCAGGCCAGGTTCTATGTGAGGTAAGACAGCATACCAAAAACACCTATTGACTCTTTTCTATCGGGTTAGAAATACCAAGGCTCGTTTGTTCATTGCATTACAGAGGCTAACCATACCGCATCGACCCTGATAGAGATCATCTTGAGCCATTTTTCATCTTTTAGGGACATTCATCAGTTCAAAGGGGTACAAGGTAACACGGCTCGCGTACGTATCTAATTGACTAACCACATGGGTATAGTTTATATTCTGAAAAGAGCTCAGATTCTTATCGCTGACTTGTGGTAAACAAAACACCAGAGAGACTAGTTAACATTGACTAACTAAATCCCATACACTGTCTTGTTTAGGGCTTGCTTTGATGGCACAGACTATGGCCGTTTTGATGATATCGATTCCGTTACGATGTTTGCAGATTACAGAGTACCACAAGCCTTATATCAGTTAGGCTTGCTTTCCTATTCACCCAAACTGATCGAAAGACTCGAAAGACGAGAGAACTTTCCTTCGGGTTCAGAAGATGAAATAGAGATACGTGGTAACTCTATCTGGGCGGTGGAACTTGTCAAAGAAAGAATGCTTCAACTTGACCCTGCTATCAAAGTAAATGCTATCCTCATCGATTTTTACGTTTGGGATCTGGCTAAAGAAATCCAAGATCAAATGACGGTGCCTACTCATTGCACAAGAAGTTGCTTTTATTAGACTTGTAATAGAATGAAATGTGTTGTATGCGTATAGCTGCAAAAGCATTATCTTTAAAGTTATCTTTGTTTACAATTTCAGACAAGTAGGTGATAAGATCAATCTTGCTTAGTTGGCAGTAACCGCTTGCAGATCTTTTGAGTTACCAAACCCAAGTCGTGTTTTTATTTTGCTTATCAAACAAGTGCTGTTTTTTTTTTTTTTTTTTTTTTTTTTTTTACCATTGAAATAGCTAGATTCAAAAAGAAGGCTTTATCGCTTCTCAATAGAATCGTTGAAGAGAGCTATACATAATTTAAGAAAAAATAAATCACCAAAAGCACTCGTATAGCCCAAAGCTCAGATAAAAGGCCAAAAAATAAACTATAAATTGGTTTTAAAACCACTTTTACCATACGAAAAACAAAGTCTGTTGACAAGGCTTAAAGAAAACCCGTGTCAAAAAAAAAAAAAAGAAGCGTACCTTAAACACCAAAAAGTTGAACGTAATGGTAGAATTCAACTTTTGTTTTCAAGGTTGCTCAAAAAGCTATTTTGTTTATTTTTCCCTATTTCGAATTGGTTATACGTCAGAATTGTACCACAATGCTTTTTTTTTTTCCGAATATGTGTACACACACTTGTAACTTTTAGTCTCTTTACTGATATTCTAGAGTGCCATATAGTCTGTTATTTGGATCCTACCAAATGATATGATTAGTGCGTGTAACCGCTTTATCTCGCCATACTAACGGTTCAAAGTAAATACTGTACAAGGCTACGTACATAAGATTAGGACATAGAGCCATTGTGCTCAGCATGTATACTCTTATTTCTACAATTGGACAAGTTTTTTTTTTTATCTGCTAGCAACATAAAATAGATGTAAGCTACACTTTTATTGTATAAGTCTCTCGCTTTGCCTTAACAACTGTCTTGGCATTCCAGCTTATATCTTTCTATTCGTAAACTATATCAACGAAACAGCTACTATTCTCTATGCATAGAGCCTTTAATGAACAATGCTTGTTTCATTATGTAATAGGCATGACAGTCAGCAGCTAAAACCAAAATCTTGTCTGTCAAAAAAAAAAAAAAAAACCCCGCTCTTGAAATAGTATAGTTAAACTAGGGTTCTTTTTACCATAGAGAATGTTTTCTCTTTGTTCGGCAAGGGATCCTATAACAAAAACCTGTCAAAACTGTCAGGTCAGCTTTGTAATTTCCATTAAAAAAAAATTTCCTAACAAACGCCAAATATATCCTAATGTATATCGTCTCCATACATACGTAAGATCACAAACTGAAATAAGTGTTGTATCAACAGCCATAGAAATAAAGTGCCTGAAGCTCAAAATAGACTCATTGGTTCAAGGAACAGTACGCGAGTTCTTTACGTTGTTTTTTTTATGTTTTTTTCTTATGAAAGCTTTTGTCAACAAAAAAAAAAAAAAAAAAAAAAAGCAAAGTAAGGTTGTCTATACAAAAGTAAAACTGACAAGCCTAATGAATTTACTCAAAAGACTTGGACATGTAAAAAAAAAAAAAAAAACTGTAGGACTGTGAATTTACCCCCTAACACAAAAGACTCTTTTTCCTTTTTTTTTTTTTAAACGTTTTTTTTTAATCAGACTGTAAAAAAAAAAAAAAAAGCCAACATGTTGCGTACATTATGCCAAAAGAGATTCTATACAACCTATCAAATTTCCCGCACATCCAACAAGGGTCTCCCTGTTTATTCAGAATACAAGAACGGCCGAACCAATCTCTCAACAATAGTCCGTAGAATCAAAGGTGATCCCAATGCCTTGGTGAACGATTTAAAAGCAGACTTTCCTGAAGTTGTTGCCCATGTCAACTCGAATACTCAAAACGTCGTCATCAAAGGCCACTGCGTAAACGATATTAAATATTGGCTGGTCCTCAAGGGATTTTAAAAAAGAAGAATTGCCACTATTTAAAAAAAAAAAAAAAAAAAAAAAAAAAAAGCGAACCGTAGAGAAACAAATGTACCATGATTGCCAATACTAAAATAAATTGCTTTGATCTGCATTTTTCGTGTGTATATATAACATTGCAAACGAACGACAATAATAACAAGTCGAAAAGGGATGTTTAAACGACAAATCCTTGCTTTTTTAAGCTTTTGTTTGAAACAGAATAGAAAGAGAATTCCTTACTTTAGTACTGTGCAAATAAAAATGTTCAAGTTTTGTTTTACGCTTTAAGAGAAAGACAGGTTAAACCAAGATTTCTCTAATCAATGTAGAGAGAGCCTTAGACCGGGCATGTCACTCTCGCCACATGGTGGTGATATTTATAGATGGTTTCAGCAAACACAAGTTTGTTTCTGAAATTGTTTATTGAATTTTAAAGTCGTATTATGCATGTAAGTTTGTAAAGATAGCGTTTATTGGTTTGATAACAAGAAGGTATATACTTGTAAATCTCTTAAGGTAGAGATGGTTCAGTGGCGAATTTTTGGTCTACATGTAAACCATAACAAATAGGCAAAAAAAAAAAAAAAAAAAAAAAAAGCTATCTATGCACAAGACCGTGTGCTAAGATCGATTGGATAACAACCTTCCTCAACGTGGCTTTAGCAAACATAGCATCAAACAGTAACACAATTGCTGCTGGCTCTGTGTAATACAGATTCTGTAGAGGGGTATGCGTATGACACGCTCCTAATCTTATACTACTTGTTAAGGAACGTTAAGACGATATTTTTACAACAGAGTGCAGCTATGAATGAATGGTTTAATCAACAGACCACGGCCACCAAAAGGCTAGATTTTAGGCTTTGAAAAGAATAAAAGGTGTTAATATGGCTTGAAAAGTTCTGGTGTAGATCGGACAGATTCTATATTCGGTAAATCAATTCTTTTTTTTTATTAAGGCTACACTCCTTTTTTATTAATTTTTTTTTTTTTTTTTTTATTATAATTTTTTTAAATGTCAAATTTAGTGTTAGACATCGTATCTGATATTATAGGCTGGGTAGATTTCTATTGTTAAAGAACAACAGACTTGACAAATATTTTTTCTTGATATATTTTAGACATATTTCTCTGTATGGTCTATTAGTTTCTATCCACAAGTTTATTTAAACTGGCAAAGAAAGAGGTAAAGTGATACGAAATATTGGCTTTTCTCTTAGAAAAAAAAAATGGATAGCGTACGTGGACTTTCTATGGACTTTTTGTTTTATAACGTTCTTGGTTTCTTTTGTTATTCAGCAAGTATTTTTTTTTTTTTTTTTTATAGATAGCATCCTTTGTTTTTTTTTTTAACCGTTTCTGCAGGTTTATACTTGTTCGTTCTACTTTAATAAAGAGATCCAAGACGAATGTAAGACAGGCCATTACAACTACTGTCAATAACCAAAAAAAAAAAAAATCATGATTTAGACAAGCATAGACATGGGGATCATCATTTGGTGAGAATGAATGATGTTGTATTTGCTGTCCATGGGTTTGTTTTATCTTTTTTCGTCTTATTGCAGACTTGCATTTACAAGGTAAAAAAAAAAAAAAAAAAAAAGCCATCCTTTTCTGACTCTTAACCTAGAAACACGCACAACATATTTCTTCTTTTGCCGCTTCCTTTGTTTGGTTTGGATTTATTGGCGCTGTGTTGATGGTATCCGCCATTTATTATGGGAATGTGGCATGGATTGATTTATTGTATTACACAAGTTCGATTAAATTAGTGGTGGATTTCATTAAATATTTGCCTCAGGTTTGGCTGAACTGTAAACGTCAATCAGCCCAAGGACTGAGCTTGCAATACGTGTGTCTGGTAAGAGAACCCTGAAATTGAAACGGAATTATCTGAAAATCTGTCACGTTTAGGACTTGTCAGGTGCGGTGCTGTCCATTGTCCAGTTGTTATTGGATGCCTACATTGTGAATGACTGGTCTGGGATTGAAGGGGTAAACGAGAATAGCCAAAAACAGGGAAATTAATTTTGACCTATAGGATAACGTGAAACTGTAAATGAAAAGTCTGTAGTGTCAACATCTAACAAAACGTTTGGTTTATGTATATATACATGTATATATATATATATAGTGGGCTTGGTTTGATTGTCATTGTGTTTGACTCTGTCTTCCTACTGCAGTATTACTTGATTTATCCCCAGGTGAAATCAATAGAGGATGAGCGCACACGGTTGATTGGAGAGGATCAGATATCTGTGGAAGATAGCGACTCTTATGTATAGTAACAATAGCAATAATAAAGGTCTGTGTAGGTCCCTCGATGTGTATACAGTATATACATTTTTATGTAAATATACAAAATCTATTTGTTACGAGCGTAGTATTCATAGGAGAGTGCATGATATTCGGGTGGGAAAGGGGAGGGGATTTCAGTACGTCCAGGTCGGGAGATGGGTTCTCTTAAAAATACAGTCTGACATGTGTTGTAGTTGACTTCGAGGTATTCGGGCACAAACAGAAATGGCTGAGAGAACGGCCTGGGTGTGAATTCTAACTCGTCTCCTTTTTCCCCTTTCAAGAGTGGAATCGATTGAGGATCTACCGTAACAAGATCACCGTCCTTTAATTTGTGTGAAGGAAAGGCCATCTATTCTAAAACTGAGTTACCAACAACTAGGAACAGACAGGATAATATACCTTTTTGCCATTCACTAATACTTTGCCATGGACACATAACTGACGAGCAGCATAGATCGAAGAGCAAAAGTTGCTTCTGAAAACAACGAAATCCAAACGACGTTCGAGTTTAGAAAACAAAAGTGAAGCCACAGGAGGATGATCAGCGGATTGTATAGTGGGAAGTTGAGGGTCAAAGAACTTGTTTTTGAATTGACGTTCGGACAGTTCGTCCCCGTGATAAGCACGGGTTTCTCTTTTCGATATCCATTTCTGTTGGAAAAGTGTCTTTGTGTCCATGTGATCCAGCTTTTTGTTAGCAATGTTATACAGGTTGTATTTGTTCCACGACATGCGTGCTAACTTTCTGCTGAGTGAATACACTGGCTTTCTCATGTCTTGCTGTCAGCTAATAAAAATAAAAAAAAAAAAATAGGCTGCTGGGGTCTATTACCCTATTTTTTTTTTTTTTTTTTTTATAGTTCCGCAAAGCGATGGTCTTTCCAAGACAAAAGGTGTGTACAAAGGGAAATACGAAAGCGAATTACGTGTATTTAAGGTACACTTGACGATGCATGATTGATTTCATTCCAGAGTAATCTTCTGTTTTAATAAAGCAATAAAAAAAGCCGAATAACACATTCTCGATAGAAACAACCAAAAATGAGATCAAGCAAAATAAAGGAGCAAAAAAAAAAAAAAAAAAAAAAGAAATAAATAAATCAATCATTAAAAAACCAAAAAAAAGGTTTCTATTTTTCTTTCTTTTTCCTTTTCTTTGTTTACGACGTTTAGAATGAAGACAGCGATTCAGCCTTGGATTAAATACACTCGTATAGCGACTATAATCCATTCTTTGTTGATTGTGGTCTGTTCGCTGTATGTGTACAGTGATCGCAGCGTGTCTGTCCGTCGACTGATTGAAACGGGTGAAGGGGGAAAAGAGATGATATACGATGTTATTGAAGACCGAAGGCTGATTGCTACCTTGGTTTCTTCCCAGGCCTCTATCTTCTGTCCCCTGTTCTTGCTATTCAACCTGTACGAGAGCCAGCCAGAGTCAGCCTCGTTTCCGTTTGAACTCTTATTGGAGTGCGTGATGCCAGTGGGATTGGCCGTCAGTTGGTTCTTTTGTAACACCTTCAACTATCATGTCAGCATCGCATTGAAAACAAAAGACTACTGGATAGAGTCTTTCTTGATCTGCTCGGTCATGGCTGTCCTGATGGCTGAAACCGCCTTAAACTTGATCCAGTTACCCACCCAGATTCGCTTGGCTTACCAAGGGGGTAGGATTCTATTGGAGGACGAGGAATGCAGAGAGAAACAAAAAAAAGAAGTCGAGTCACAATAATACCCTGATTGCATAGGAACACCCATCCCACCCATACATATAGCTATCGATTCATAGATAGATGTGTATATAATCTACATTAAAAAAAAAAAAAAAAAGGATTTTTATTTTACAACCGCTTTTTCTTTTAAAACAGTTGAGGGGGGGGGTATCTATCGAAAGGGGTGCGTCATGATGTTATAATTCTTTGGGTTGAGAATGGATAAGAGTGGATTGAAGTGCCAGCAGTTTTGTTTGCAGATGGGTATTGTTTTGCAGCAACCGTTGGTGGTTTTGAAACAAAAAACTGTCTTTTTCTGGTTGTTTTGATTGGATCTGACCGAGTTCGTGCTGAAACTGTTGATTCTTCTTGTCCAGATGGATCAGACACTGATTGGCCTGAGCAAGTGTGTGCGCAATATGTTTGTAATCAGCTTCGAGTGTAACATAGGCCGCTTCGAGCTGCTGGATTTGGTCCGCCCACTTTTCATGTTGCTGTGTTTTGTGCTCTTGTACCAATTGACTTAGGCGTTGGGGAGAGATCGAGAAACGATAGGCGTCCTGAACGAGTTGTTCTGGTTGATGTCGGTAGGCGTCAAAAAGGCGTTGGTGGAAAAAGTCCAAAAGGGCTTCGAAATCAAGACAGACCAGTATCGGCTCGTTCTTTTGGATCAGAGCAAGTCCAAAGTGAAGCATCATGTCGGCTCCCTCTACCAAAATGACGTCAAAGATAGCATACACCAACTCTAGTGGGCATCGGTAGACAAAGAGCGTCATAAACCATTGCGATGCATACATACTCGGAAGAACACCCTGGGTATCAAGATGGCGGTATGCTCGTGGCAGGTAAACCGAGAGAAGCTTTTCAAATTGAAACAAGCGCTCCTGTAGCCTTTCCATCTTGGGCATGAACTGTCCTCTTAAGCCGTATTGGGTCATCAGTTGACATAGTAAGCTAAAGGCAGCCTCTTCTCGCATCTAACCAAAAATAAAAAAGCTGAAGTCAAATACACAAGACAAAGGTAGTGTTTACATGGAGTAACAGACAGCCTGCTATGAAATGAATGCCCTGACAGTAGCCCACGTCTTCATCAGTAAGGCTGTAAGCTTTGATAACACGAAATAAGCTTTCTTGACCTGCAGGCGTAGTGAAATAGTCTACTTCTGGAAACGCGCGCGGCAGGTCACTTCGGATTAACTTTTCGTGTGGGCTGGTACGATAAAGTAGTTCTCTATAATCAGACGGTGGAAGCGACGTCCCAGAAAAGGCTTGCCAAAGAAAGCCACGCAGAGGAGGGGGTACCCCTTTGGCCAGCTGATGACGAAATAGTCTGAGGTCCTTGCTCAACATGTTTTGAAAATCTGTCATGACAGAAGCCCAAAATTCTATATACACACAAAAAAAAAAAAAAAAAAAAAAAAACGATTATATCAAAAAAAAAAATCCCCCACCTACTTTGAGCATCGTTCTTACCCCAATCTGTATCTTTCTGACTCTTAAATGTGCTGAGGTCAAAGGGTGTCTTAAGTTTGGAAGTGTCCAAAGGGTTGAGCTTGGAAAGTATGAGGTCGTAGATACCGGTGGGTGTTTTGGCTGACACTAATTGCCAGTCTTCATGCACTTCGGGTGACACTATCGGAGAATATCCGCTGTGAATCCCCTCGTCACTGTTGGTCTCTGGCTTGATCTCAATCGTATAGCGTTTGGAAATGCCCGGCCTTTGCTTAATAAAGCCCGCATCTAAACGAAATTCTCGTTGCCTTATTGACATTTGATTTTCCTGTGTATTTTTGCTTTTCGCAGGTTTTTTAAGAATAAAAAACGAAAAAAAAAAAAAAAAAAAAAAGAAATATAAAAAAAAAGATCATTTAAACTCAGTAGGTGTCATTTTCTGTAAAAAGTGAAAATGACTGATTCAACTAAACTTTTATTGTATTGGCACTGTACGTCCTTTATTTTGGTGTATCTGAGAAAGTGTGCACAGAGGGATTCTCAAAGCTACTTTAAAAATTACGTAAAAAGGGTCATAGGATATATGTATTTATATATAAAGGAGGTATGTCAAAAAAGACAACACATTGAGTCTATGTGAGCCAGAAAGTATTTTTTGAGAAAAAGAATGCGTGTGTGTGTGTGTGTGTGTGTGTGTGTGTGTGTGTGTGTGTGTGTGGGGAATCAATAGAGTATGGAATAATGCGCAAAAGATGCTTTGCTATGCGGTTTCGTTCAGAGGATCTCTTTTGTCGTAATAAGACCATAAGCCGCAGTCTTCACACTCTGTTTCCTCTACGCACTCTGGCATGGGGAATTCATCTGGTTTTAGTAAGATGCCTTCGATGACGTCTCTCACTCGATGTGATCTAATATCTACTCTCCATCCACTCTTTTCCACAGTGTCCCAAACACATATCTAGATAGAGGCAAAGTTTGCTTACAACCCTTACTTTGACAAGTCTTACCTTTCCAGTATGACACCGAGACTCCATAGCGTAACCGCCATACCAGCAACTACTAGCAGGGCCCTACCCAACCAAAGATTTAATCTATCTATTCCACAGAATGAATACTTTACCGTACACACCCCCACAAAAATAGGGTCCGCAGTATGTCCAAAATGCCAAATTGGGTTTTTGGCTCCTGGATTGGAAGGCAGATGAAGTCGAGAAGAAGCAAGACGGTCTCCAGGTATTTCAAACGTGACAGTGGGTACACCGTATGTCTGTCCTACCAGACTTGCCAATGCCCCGCCAAGAGAATGTCCTGTCAACCAGACGGTGCTATTGGGATACGTACTCAATACGTCTTTATACAAGGCCTAAGAAGCAGAAAAAAAAAAAAAGGTAGGTAAAGCTTGGTCAAAACAGGTCTTACCATCGCGTTATCATAATATAATTCAGATTCAGAAATCTTTTGTTCTAAACAAGAATTTTCGCACACGTATTCGTTATTTCGATAACAATCACAGACAGGAGACCAAGCTCGACTGATTCTGGCACAGCAGCAAGAAAATAAAGCATTGTCCTATGCGGATAGATAAAAGCCATGTTTTTAAAAGTCCCTCTACTTACGTTCAGCTTGTCTTTTTCTCCTGTAGGACCGCCTGTCCATAACCCAGCGCTTGTTCCTTTGATACTGACCACCACCAAAGAGTTGTCTTGGCTGGTGAAGATATGCCCTCGAATACCGTCAGATTCCCAGCCAAAAGACTTATTCTGTGGTTTTGTTTAGTGACTACTTATTTTGGGTGCTTCGAGAGTTTTACCACTTGCCACTCAGAGCCAAGATCATACCATTCTGTTTCATTCAGGTTGATATCAAGATAGGCATTGTTCGTCATCTGAGCCAAGGCAATCACTGACTCTCGATGATCTATCCTGGGCAATAAGGCAACGGCCGATTCAAGGTACATGGAACGCATACGGTGCGGCCAACGATGATCTGAACTCAAGAAGGTGTGGATATCGTCTTGTGTGGGCCGATCGATCACACCTAGTGTAGACCGTAACAGGTGGGGTTGACTCAGGACGCTATAAGAGGGCACGTCATGTCTTCTGAAAAGCTTAGGTATGGGTCCTTGGGCAGAAGCATGGTGGTAGACGTGCTTTAATCGTAGTGCATGCTCATGACTAGCGCTATGAGAAAAAGCATGTTGAAAACTTTGGGCTACAATAACCAAGGAGAAATAACCAAGAAAAAGAACAGAAACGAAAATCATAGGGTTTCAACTGTCGTAAAAGAAAAAGGCATCCATTTCAAAAAAAAAAAAAAAAAAAAGAAAGCCAGAGCCAAAATGAATCCACTCATTTTGGGGCATATTCTCTACTCTCAGGTCCGCATGTCACGTGTTTCACTATGTTGTCATGCTGTACCACGTCAGCCAATCCAACCAAAATGGCGTATAAAGAACTCCGTCGGTAACACGCGCCCTTTTACAAGCCAAGAATGTGTGCCGCCTCTTTTTGGAAGGAAGCCACTTTTTTTAATTGAAAAATGAAGGTGCATTTATGTGAGAAAGTCTAAATACCATTTTTGTTCCATCTAATTTTTTTATTTTATTTCTATTTCACATATTTTTAGTAGATAGGTTTAGATTGACTTTTTCAACAAGATGCCTGGCTTAGACCAAAAAAAGGGGTGGATCTATTTATCTTTCTTTTAGTGGGTAGAGACATGTAAAATAGGAGTGATAAAAATAGTCTTGATAGGCTAAACTCTATTCTGCCTATTCCTGGGGTTAAGCTGTTTGTTACAACCACTTGCCTAATCCCCCTTTTGTAAAGAGAAAAGAGGATGGTTGTGTGTATGTATGGATGACGACTTATTTCAAATAGGGAGATCCGCCCAAACAAACGAAGCAACCTTAATTGTTTTATGTCAAATTGAAAACTAGAAATGTAAAGAGCAAAAAAAGATATTTAATTCGTTTATTTCGAAAAAAGCCTTTTGGAAATATCTTGGTTGTGACAATAAGAGATATTCCCTAAATGAAAGTAAAAAAAAAAAGTAGATACACGCACATATACAGGCACAAAAACAGAATTTTGTCCCTTCCCCTTTAGCCCTTGTTTCTTATTTTGTATAAATGCATAATCAAAAAATATTTCTTTTTATTATTTCTTTTCTCTCTCTTTTTTTTTTTCTTCTTGAATATCTTTCATGGGATTTTTTGACAAGTTACGCTCACAATACGACTTGCGTCAAGTCAATCGATACACCAAAAGAAGAGAGACCAGCTCTGATTTTGATTTCAAAGACAAGGATTATTACAAAGCAGCCTACCGTGATGGAACGTACGCTAGTACACCACAGAAACTTGACTTGAGGTCTGTTATCTCTGGCTATATCCGAAAATCTCGAAAGAGAAAATCTTACGCTCTCGATCAAAACAAAACCTCAGAATCCTATAGCAAAACTCAGATATAAGCATCGCCCTACGCATCACCAAGAACAAAATCATAAGAGAACTGTAATCAAAATAAAATTCTTTGAAAAAAAGAAAAACAGTTTTTTTTGTTTATTTTTAGTACTTTGCCAATCTTCCTTTTATGTTGGCAGACGATTTCTGAAAACTTTTGAACACTGCTTTTGTGAACTGCAGGAGTGACTGTTTTTGTTTTGGTCATAAAAATAAAAAAAAATAAGGGAGAGGAGGGGGGGGGAATCACTTTATTGTACAAAAAGTTTATGTTCTGAAGAAGCCTTGAGAGCTGATATTTGATTTTTCAAATCGTTAATATCTGATTCACTCGACTTTTTGCCACCTTTGGAAGCTACTCTTAGTTTGGCTACATCGTCTTTTTGATGGTCTAATTCTTCTTTCAACTTCAAAAGCTCCTTGTCCTTGGCCCGGATCTTGTTTAAGAAGCTGATGTAATCGTTTTGAAGAGCGTCTCGTTTCGCAGCGAGAGCAGAATAAGTCGAGTTTTCTTCGAGGGCGGTTTGGGTGTGACTGAATTCTTTTTCTAAGTTTCGTACGCGTTGATCCATCTTGTCTACCGATTGCGTCCATTCCTGAACCCGGCCGCCGAGATCGGTTGTGATTTGTTTCAGTCGAGACTTTTCTTCTTTGAGTTCCGTCAAGGAGTTCAGCAGGTAGCCTACACGCGTCTCTAGTTTAAAAGATGCTTCTTTCAGATGGCTCACCGACTTGGCTTCGGCGCGTAAGACAATAAGCTGCTTACGTGCCTGACGGCGTCGGATGCAGGTCTGAACCTGGATCACATAGTCGCGTGTGGCCCGATACTGTTTACGTGCCCGATAGCCACGCGCCACTTTCTGAATCGTTGTAGCTGCATGTTCTCGCTTGAGCACGGCATGACGTTTCTGGGCAAGCCAAACACGGCCCACGCTCTGTAAGCGGATGACAAAGGCCCTTGTCTGTAAGTAGCGTTTGCGGGCAATGTATCTTCGCCAGCAGGTCTGGATCACTGTAGCAGCGTGTTCTTGACGGATCCATTCCATCTTTCGCTTGGCGCACTGGCGACGTGCAATGCTCTGCAAAGCAAGCACCAGTCCCTTGACACGTAAATAGCGTAATCGGGCCAGGTAGCCCCGCATGTTCTTTTGCAAGACCGTGGCAGAGGCATTCAGCTGGTCCGTACGTAATTTTTCCATATAGGCCAATTGTCCCGCACGGAAAAAGATCTTGGTCAAACCCACCTGGTACTTGTTTGGATCGTTCACATGTTGATCCAAAACGGCCTTACAGACAGTCTTAACCTCTGGACGTTGTTTAGGATCCCATACAGAGAAGGGCACGAGTGAATAGTAGCGGTCTGCAAAATCTTCAAATGTCCATCGTGTAGGATAGCCTTCACAACTGATACGAATTGTCTCCAGTACACCACACGCTCTTAATTGAGACAACACCATCGGTCCATCAAACTCCCAAGCAACCTTGGCCTCGTTGGGTTTAATACAACGGATGTAGTGTACGTTGGTTTCTCCAATGGTATCCATCAAGTTGATCAAGGACAGCTTTTTTTTGGGGGGCACAGGTTAACCACAAGAACCGAAAGAGTTCATCTTACCTTAAACATAGAACCCAGCGTGGGTTTTTTGGCTGCATTAAGCGATCTTCTGGCAGGTGCTTGTTCTGTCTATAGAATGGCTCAGTACAAGAGCATGTCTCAAAAAAAAAAAGAGGCAGGACTTACGGTAGGCGTGGAGGGTGCGGATGCAGGTTGAATCATGTCTGAAAGAAAGTTGAATTGAGAGTTTTGAAGCAAGTTCAATAGTTCGTCAGGCACCGTGTCCTTGTTCTTATCCAAGAAGCCATCTGCTTCGTACTGTACATCATGAGCGTAATGTGCCACGGTGAAAGCGTTGTTGGAGAATCGAGGCTTTTTGAAACAGTCTTGATAATCTGTCTTGAATGTCTGGTAAAGTTTGTTACAGAAACCTTGATCTGTGCCTGAGGGCAAACGAGACTCTTCATCCAAAAGAGAAAGAATACCCATCTTGGCCTCGATCAGTTCAATACACTTTTGATTGTCACTGAAAGAGATAAACTTCCAATCGATCTGCTCTTTCACATACTCTTCTTGTTCAAGCTTGAAGACGTGTTGGTTGAATTGCTGTTGGAGTTTTTCGTTGGCATAATTGATACAGAACTGTTCAAACGAGTTCTTTTTGAAATGCTCAAAACCGTAGATATCCAGAACACCAATAAAGTTATCGATCAAGGCTTCGTTCTGGCAAGACAAGCTCTTATTGATCAGAGCCACCAGCCAGTCAAACAGATTGGCGTAGATGAACTTGGCGACTGAATCTCGAACGACCTGAGACTGAGTGACAGACAGGTTGCTGACAATCTTTTCGGAACGAGTGACGATCTGTCGACGAAGAATCCATTTTCTGAACCCCATCGTATCCAATCCAAGCAGCTGGGTAGCCTTGAGCAACGAAGGCTCGTCATCCGCCACACTGGCATCCGTACGACCTCCAATCTCAATGTCACCCAAGTGAAGCAAGGCAGCCAGCAATCGAAAGATATCAGACTGGATGTTCTGGGAAACACCAATCGTCGTCAAAGCCTCTCGCGTATCCTTAAATTCCTTTGCATCATCTACAGAAGGGATAACGCCTGTACCACTTTGGTTTAAATAGTGAAAATCAGACCATGCCTTCAGGGCCAACTCCTTCTTTTCAATCTCATTGGCTCCTGAACACAACTAGGAAGTTTTTGTTATGGTCAAGGGGGGGAGATAAAGAGAGAGAGAGAGACAGAGAGAGAGAACCTGTAAAGACAAGGGGGGGGGGGAGGAGGAAAGGGAAGAAAAGAGAAAGTCAACTTACTTGATAAAAGATGTGATAATTTCTTTCAGTTTCAGGTTGAAAGATCAAACGGGATCTTTCCAACAAGTAGGTTTTGATTCTGGCACCCACAATGGTACGTTGTTTGTCAAATTGAATTTCAATATATTTACCAAATCGAGACGAGTTGTCATTTCGTGTTGTCTTTGCGTTACCGAAAGCCTCCATGATTGGATTGGTGGCTATTTTAAAAAGTGTGGATTAATTGTATGAACTTGGAATATATATAAAAAAAAACAAAAGCAAAAAGCCTCCTCCCCCACTCCTTACCCAAGATTTGTTCTTCTACTTCTGTCATGGATTCGGATGCACTGGTGGAGCTATCATCAGCCGTTGCAAAGTATCTCATAATAAACTTGGCGCTCACTGTTTTACCAGCACCACTATAGGGAAGGAGTAGAATGTAAGGGGAAAGGGTCGACCGAAAAATGGAGTAGGTTGTTTTCAGGCTCCTTTTTTTTTTTTTTTTTTTTTGTTATTATTATTTTAACCCTTACCTTTCTCCTGATACAATAATTGTTTGGTTTTTACCGTCGCGGATCATGCAACGAAAAGAATCCTCGGCAATGGCAAACAAGTGAGGGTCAAGATCTTCTCTTCGGCTACCCGAGTATTTTTGGATCATTTCCGGTTCGTAGAGGGAGACTCTTGCGAAAGGATTAGCGGCAATCAGTACAATGCCAGAATAAGTATAAATATGGTGTTGGTCGTATCGTGTCTTGATCGTGTGTAAAACTAAAGCTACTATCAGCAGCTGGCCTGTTTATCTGTATTTACCTGAAGGTTCGTTCAAGTAGCTCAGATTGGTCAAATCGTCGGTGTTTTCCATCTTTGGAGGATTTCGAAGTGGAGGTAAGGAAACATGATCAAGCTCGGCCTTTTTGGTTTCAAAGATATGTTGCTAAAATACACGTTTAGTTCAGGTTCTGAGAATGAAGGCGATCTCTCTCTCTTTTTTTTTTTTTTTTTGGCAATCCAAGACAAAAAAAAAAAAAAAAAAAAAGAATTACCTTTTCTGAGTCAAGGTCATCTTGAAATATAATCTTGATTGTATCTGTTTCTTCTTCTTTTGATTCTACTGTGGCTGACACCCAACCCAAAGTATCGTCAGGGAACCAAGCCTTCACGCCTTTGGTATAGACTTGAACTAAGTCTGGATTCGATGTGCTCATGTCTATTTTTTTTTTTAGTTAAAAAAAAAAGAAGTAAAGAAGCTTAATTTACTAAATTACACGGTTTTAAGTCTGCTATTTAACGGTGTTTTAATTGGCTGAGTTGGTCATTTTTGAATTAAGCCAGGTGGTTTGTAGAGGTGGATGCAATTAGGTTCGCTAGCCTCTTGTTTGATTTTAAAACTTGTTAGAGAAATGCGTGGTACGACTTCAACTTTTTTTTTTTCCATGTCAAAAAGAATAAAAAGTTTGGAATGTTATTACTTTCACGTCTTGGTTGATTTACAAAGCAAAGACGCTACCCAAAAAAAAAAAAAAAAAAAAAAAAGACTAAGCTAAAAAGAAAAGGTTACTCAAGAAAGCACTTGCGGATTTTTTTTTTTTTAAAAAGTTCCGATACTCATGTTTACTTATTATAAAAGCAAAGCGAATGGAAATGAGTTCTCCTCGTCAGTGACTTTTTCAAAGAAGAAAGCTTTGGATTGTACAAGGATGGATTACACAAAGCTGTCAAAAATGAACTGTCTGGTTATTTTGGACGCCGACGGATGGCAAACGATTTGGTTTATTTTATTGAGTGCACGATGTTTGAGAATCTATAGGTTGATGTTGTTTTTTGTTATTATTATTATTATTATTATTATTATTATTATTATTTTTTTTTTTTTTTTTATATATATATTTTTTTTTATTTTATTTTATTGTATATTGTTGTGTGCTGTTTAGCTTTTAGCTTCTGTGATGAATGACTAAAGAAAGAGGTTAAGTTGATGATGATTTGTTGGGTAGGAAAGAATAAGTACCTGAAAGTATTTTTTAAACTGTTTACTATCGCATTGTTGAACGGCTTGAATGTAAGCCTCAGCGGTTTCTGGTGGACATTGGATAGAAGGGAAATAGACAGTTTTCATGTACTCGATGAATTTACCACCTTGTTTCAAGTACATGGCCTTTTGAATGCTTGTGATTTCCCCAAAGACCAAGATGGACTGTCCATCGGATAGGTTAAAAGCAGCGCTGGTTGGGACGGTGAAGGTGATAGGTATCAACTCGTTATATACAAAGGCATCGAAACCGGGATTACTGTTAGCCCAGGCGTTGACCATCTTTAGAAAGACACCGAAAGACATCTTTTGTGTGGTAGGGTCGCTATTGTCCTTAGCAAAATGCAGTACGCTCTGAAGGATTGTGTTTAGACTGTCCAGGTTACGTTCGCTGACAAACACGCTTTCCAGATTAGCGTTGAAGAGGTTAGTGAGAAAGTTGAGGTAGGCCTTGCGGAGTTCGAGCAAGAGAACGGCCTCGTCTGTACCTGAAGGGGCTGTGTTCAGAAAGTCAAAGACGCGTTTCACGAGGGGTACCAAAAGCTCATCCATGATAGGCTCCACCATCGGTTTGTATTTGTGTGCTACGAGGCCAATAAAGGGTAAGAAATCGACCAGCTCGGTCACCTCGCATTCTGTCAACAGGCCGGTGATAAGGTTAGGCAGATAGGGCAATACTTGAGAGCCGAGGCAGGTAATCAGTCTTGCAAAGGCATAACGAACCGCGTCACGGATCAAGAGCATCTGGCTGAACGCGCCCAACGCGCTGAGAATGATCTCCGTGGCCTGGACAAAGACCAGGCTCCAGGAAGAGGCGACGTCAGAAGGCTTGGTGGGGTTCTGATATCCCTTGGCCACGCTGCCAATGGCCATAATATAGTGGTGTAACTGAAGAATGAAGAGTTCATCCTCTGAGGGTTGGGACAGAGAGGCTTGGATGCCTTCGACGAGGGGCACGAGCACAATCTTGAGGTATTCGGTTTGTTTTACCATCTCGGTTCCTTCGAGCGAGATCAATAAGCCAACGGTCTCAAACAGGTAGAGTTGGCTATCAAACGTCGAAGCGGCAGGCATAGGCATGCCGTCCATGGTGCTGGTTTCTACAACTGGCTCGGCTTGGATCAGCAAGAGATCGTTGATGGAAGACAAGACGTTTTCTACGTAAGGACCCATACGTGACTTTAGACTCTTGACAAAACGTTGGAAAAGATACCAGCATCGGGTGCGGATCTGTTTCAAAGGGTGGTGAAGCCCACGCGAATCGACAAAAGCCGAGAGAGCCTGTGGAAGTTGATCGGGTCGATGATCAAAGAATGGGTAGTAACGAGCAATGTTTTCAAAGAATTGCATGGCGGTTGAAGGATGTGGGTAGGCAGAGATATCTAGAGAGAAAAGATATGAGTGCTGTACAAATAGATGTATAGCTTACTTGAAGAGAGCATATGGGATACAAGCGAACCGAGAGGACTCAAAGCGTCGTTTGCATCCACGAATACCATCGATGCTTTTGAAAGGGCTTCACCATAGCAATAGAGTACGTAAAGGCAGAGTTCAACATCACGCCAGTCGAGTTCGTTACCTGCCTTGTATTTATTGATGGTGTCCATCACAAACGAATGAATGAATCCTACGTACAGTTCTTCATTGATAGCGGCAATATGTTCAGCAAAAATCCTGAGGTTCTAAAAAACCAACAAAAACAGGGACGATGAGCACCTTGCGTATTCTGTTTTCCTACCTTTCTCATCTCAAAAAACAAGGCCTCTTCCTCTGGCTCGTCTTCATCCGTTCCCCATTCGGTTTCGTCATCGTATCTCAACTTCAAGACGACCACGTTTAATAAGGAAGCCATGAATTCATGTTGTCCTTGACTGAAAGATTGCATCTGTTTCTTTTGTTTTTTAAACTAGAATAAAGGTAGGTGTGTGTGTGTGTGTGAATAAGGACAATGAGAGACATGTTTAGTTACGATATAGAGCATGTCATTGACAAAGGGGAATACGGCCGAGGAAGTATCATCGTATTCGTTTGATAGAAACTTGAGTAGATAAGGGGTGATGTGTTCGATCAAGGACCAAGCGGCGGCCTTTCCCTCAGCCGAAAGAGATACTTCTGTATAGATTTTACACAATTCGGTACCTAAAGCGTTAAGAAGTCGAGCGACGCATTCGACAAACTCGGGTTCAGACTAGTAAGAAAAGAGTGAGTTTAGGATTTGGTGGGGAATGGGTTGTGTGGCCTACGAGATCCAGTCTACCAAGCATATCGACAATATTTAACATTTGAATCATGTTGAGTTTATCGAGCGGCAACATGCCTTTGCTGATAACATCCGCCAGACATTCACAAGCGGGGAAACGTAGGTTAGGATCACCCAAGAGTTCATAGAGTACGTTCATGACCTGATTATTGACGACCAGAGAGATATCCATCCAGGCGATATAAGAGCCAATGTTCTTGAGCACCAGCTGAGCGATCGTGGTATGCGTCGTCTTGAACTCTTGTAAGAGATCGAACCAGAAAGAGGCCAGGCGTTGTACATCGCCCAAACGCATGGTGTCTTTGATATGTGTATTTCGCACCACCTCTTCACGTGTACGTGGGATATCCATCCGCGCAATCTCTTCATCAATGCTGATACATAGACGCACAAAGAAATCCGCTGCCTTTTCATGGCTACCTCCACTCGGCGCCTTGGCAAGCTGAATCATGTCCTTGAAAAAGTCAGGCCAGACAGTTGGGTATACATGAAGAAACAAAAGGGTGATGGATTGAGCGGCTTTGTTGCGAATGACTTTTTTCTTTTGGGTCAATAAATCCTGTTTAAACAATGTACTTTATTTACATGATTCTTCGTTGCTTGCGTTCACGTTCTCTACAAATTCCCTTCCAAGGTACTGCATCATATTGCTTCGAATATACTCTACAGCATTGCCGTCTAAGCTGTCAAAACTATTTCCCCCCATAAAAAATTAAAATACAACCGTTGGTATTAACCCTCCCTTACTTGTTTTGAAGTGTGTTTTCTAGTACTTGAAGCGCAAAGAATCTAGCTTCAGGGAGTCTATGGAGACACGTGTAAGTCGTTTTTTTTTTAAAAAAAAAAAAAAGTAAAAAAAGCCATGCAAAAAAAAAAAAAAAAAAAAAGAGACAATGATTACGATTTAGGTTCTTTCATAAACAATTCCAAGCATAATTGCCAACCATCGGGAGAACTTTTGATCGATTCACAATACGCATTAGCCTTCAAGAAGAAAATGTGAGATGATTTCCATAGAACAAGATTTTTTTTTTTTTTTTTTTTTTTTTTTTTTACTTGTGCTTTTAAATTAGGATCTACTTGAGGACCCAAAGCATACATGACAGCCTGTTCGATTTGCTCCATTCTGTTTTGTTCTCTATTGTTTTTATTTTGTTTTTATTTTTTTTAAAAAAAAATGGAATTCTATTTTGGATTGAAAGTCGATGCGTCAAATAAATATATGTAAAAAAAAAAAAAAAAAAAAAAAAAAAAAAAAAAAGGCGACTAAGAGTAATCAAAGCTTGACTTTTTTTTTTTTTTTGTGTAGGCGTTTCTAATAAAAATTCAAGTCAAGTTTTAAAATAGGAAAATGGTGTATTAAGGTTTGGTTTATATAGAAAAGAAAGTAAAGTACTGCGGTAGAGTATGTGAGTCATTTAGAGTCTTTGGGGCTGTGAAGAAAAGACGATGGGGGGGGGTTTAGTTTTTTTTAATGTTGTTTAAAGACAAGCGATGCATCAAAGGTGTATATTTTCGAGGCAGGTCAACGGCTACAAGGTATTTAGAAGAGAACAAAAAAAAAACAAAACCAAAAAAAACGTTACCCACTCTACTCCTCTGACGATTTTCTTTACAAGAAGAGTGACAATACCAAAGGGAAGAAGTAAGTATTCTGGAAGGAGAGCATGTGCGATGATAGGCGCGAGAGCAGCCCCCTTGGCAAGCGACGAGGGGATCCTCTGGGGTGTCTTTGGGTGAATGGCAACGGGTACAGAAGAGTTGAACTACGGGACGAATCCTGTCGTGTAATTTTTCATGCGAGAATTTTGAAAGGTCCAGTCTGGGCAGTCGACTGGCCAGACCGTAGCCTTTATAGTCACAACCATGTTTACTAGTAAAGTCATGGGTTGATCTAAGCCTTTCGTTTCCCACTTACTTGCAAAGGGTTCTTTTCCCCCAAGGGCCCGGTCGCCAATTGACACCCTCAGTCGTGCCACAGTAGCGACACCAGTCGATCTGAGCGTCGGTGAGCTGTTGAAAGATGGATTGGGTAGAGAAAAGTGACTGTTGATAGCATTGTCTCTGCTTGACATTTTCTTTTTGGCTGATTGGATCGACAGGGGGCGGGGCTAAGCTGTCGATCTCCATCCAAGGATTTCCGATGCCGTCAAAGAGAGGCTCATGGTTAGGAAGAAAGTGGGTGGGGGAAAGCGAAAGGAGTTCAGCCGACGAATGGCTGCTGAGAGAAGCGGTGTCATCGTGATCGATCCAAGGCTGTGCTAAAAATACGTCGTCCTTCATCAGCGGTCTATCGGCAGAAATAAGCGTAGAAGGTAAGAGCAAGATCAGATCCAGTGTCGGTGCCAGATCTACCATTGCGGTAGAGTCTATCATTCTATCGAAAAGGGTATAAAGTAGCGTTTGTTGTGAAAGAACGACGGGCTGTAGATTCGACATGTCCGATTGAAAGAAATGAAAAAAATGAAAAAAAAAAAAAGGCGTGTGTATGTGTGTGTATGTGTATGTGTGTGTGTGGGTGTGTAAGGAAATGCCAATCAAGTTTTACCAGCCCGTCATTTGCACAGAACCGACCAATAAGAAACAACGTGTGTTGACTAAAAGAATGTGCTTGTGTTACAAACAGGGTAGACGTTGAATCTGGCAGGCCGCGCGCTCTTGAAAAGCCGTGATAGAAGAAAGGGTGTCTGTAGTTGTGAGAAGATCTGTTCTGGACTCAAGGCAGATCGGAGTCTAAGGTGTATGGATGGAGGGTGCATTGATCACTGCGCTGGCTCTGTCGAAAGGCGATGGAGGGTCAAGGTGTGCACTGATAGAGGGTGGGGGTAGTACGAAGGCTTGTGATCGTCCGTATAGTATGTGGTGGAAGCACAGTTCCGAAAATACATGGAAAGAGTATTTTTTTTTTTTTGAAAAAAAAAAAAAAAAAAAGAAAAAAAAAGGCGTGAGATGAAACTCGCTTAGTTCAATGACTCTCAGCCAAAAAGGGAGCTTTTAAGGTTTCTTTGACTTCACCCGTGACGATTCCGTCGAGTCAGGTTTCGGGGTTGAACCTTGTCTGAAATAGAAAACAAGCCGTTGACTTTGGACAGTTCTTATCAAGCGTGAACTCTTTTCTCCGCCAACGAAAAAAGAGTGGCACTTTGTTTACACATGACAGAAAAGGGGTTCACAAGAAATGCACGGGTCTTGCAAAGAACAATTGTTCTTTCATCAAAGAGCCAAAAAAAAAAAAAAAAAAAAAAAAATTTTGGAAAGGGTTTGCACCACTTGAGTCCTCCTCCCCCTAAGAGGTTGAAGATGACGCAGAGCCACACGAGCGAATAAAAAAGAAGGAGAGTCAACATCACTTCTACATTTTTTATTTATTTATTATTTTTTATTTTTTTTTTTTTTTTTTTTTTTTGGGTGTACACAAAATGTAACCCACTTGGCTTTGTGAACCAATACGAATCCAACGTACTATTTTTCGATGCTAACCAACCTTTGATTTCTTTTTCGTTTCTAGATCCGGCAAGATCCCGGGGGGACTGTCTTCTCATTTGAGCCGTTCTATTTCGAGGTCCGGGCAAGGCACTTTCTCCAAGCCAAATGACGTCAATCGTCCCTTGCCAGAGCGTTGATGGCACAGACAGACCGAAATGGCCTTGTCAACAAGTGTAGAAAGAGAAAAGAGAGCACAGACAAGACTGTTTCTAATAATAGACCCGTGCATTCTATCTTGACAGCCTGTCTGGAGTGACAATCGAAGCCTCTTTTTTTTACCAGTCGTGTATCCCGTCATACAAGCCAATCCATCACTCACTGAAAAAGAGTAAGCAACACACTCGCTTAATCGTTTAACCTCCCTAGTTCTTGTAGGCAAGAGAATAGTTGAAAGCGTTTTTTTTTTTTTTTTTTTTTAAAAAAAAGTAAAAAATAAAAATAAAATAAAAAAAAAAAAAAAAAAAAGCAGGTGTTCTGTGAAACAAACACATTTACAAAACACATACACACTTACACACACACACACACACACACACACACTTACACACACACACATTTACACACGTACATTTTAACAATAAAAGACGGAACTTCCGGAATGAGACTATTATTATTATTATTATTATTATTATTTATTTATTATTATTATTTTAGAGATGAAAATTTTCTATGCGCACAGAAGTTTATAAAAATACGCTTTGTTTATTTTTATTTTTATTTCTTTTCCCTTTAAAATAATTTTTATTTTATTTTTTATTTTCTTTGATTTTCAACTTTTTGTTTTACAAAGAGAATGACTTTTTATCCCAAAACAACACTGATGGGAACACATCAACACGCCTCAAAAAATCCGTGCACTCCTGCCAGTTACTGTTCTAACGCCAGACTGTGGAAAGCGATCCAGCAATTTATCAACAACGACGAAAGGGACGCTTTCAAAGCATTGTGCCAGGACAAGAACAACGCCCAGCATGCGGTTCAGGTCATTCTAGGCTCACGACTCTCCAACGACCCTTTGCTTTATTCTAGAACAAAGACCACCGTCGATCCTTCACTGGCAGATAAGTTTGGCAAACTGTCGGTGACGGATTTGAACGCACTCGAGATCAGCTTACTCCAGCACCGGCACGACTCGTTTGCTTACTGGATCGTCTTGCTTCTCAAAAGACACGCCACACCTTCTCAGTGTAAGCTGTTCCTGAATCACCAGTTCGGAAAAGGTGGCAACACCGCCCTTCATCTCGCCGCCTTTTGGGGCATGGCTCGCCTTGTGCGACTGATGCTCCAATTAGGGGCCGATCCCTCCATAAAAAACCACCGCCAGCTTCAGCCCGTCGATTGCGCCGTACAAACAGAGCTTCTCCATCTGCTCTCCCCTCCTCTCACCCACACCCCATCCGTTCTGTTCAAAAAGGCCGTACAGACCTTGCGTTGTGAGGATCCATCACCCTTGCTCTTGCCCGCCCTTTCCCCCCTTCACTTTTCTTCCTCGTCTGATTCTTCCGATTCGCTTGACTGGTCTCCGCCGAGCTCTCCCTCCCCTCCTCCCCCCGAGCTCTCCCCCTTCCTCGCTCCCTCCCCTCCTCCCGCACTGACCGCGCTTCAGAAAAAGAAAAACCAAATCCTCCACACCTCTCACTATAGCCCCAAAGTCCCTTTGACCACCACCACCACCACGCCTCTCGTCCTACGCACCCATCCTGCGCCGCTTCAGACACCGAAAAGGGTTCACTTTGATCCTCAGGTGATCTTGATCGATGCCTGTGTACGCGGTGACACACAGGAAGTACTCGAATCGCTCTCTCTCTTTGAATCCGTACGCCAGCTCAAAGACACCCAGAACAGACACTTGCTCCATATCGCTCTAATGCACGGCCATGAGCAGCTCGTTCCTATATTGCTCCAGCACGTCAATATCAATCAGCCGGATCAAGACGGATGGACTTGCCTTCATTACGCTTCTGCCCTCAGTCTCTGGTCTTCATTTCAAATCCTTGCTTCTCTTCCTGACGCTGACCTTCAAGCAATTACCTTTCATGGCCTCAAATTAGAAGATTGTCCCAACTCTGACTTTGGAAGACGGAAATGCAAAGGTAAATCCACCCCCTCCTTCTCTTAAATCTTGCCTGCTCACTCTTTTCTATAGCCTTGATCTCTCGAATCCAACGTCGTCTCTCTTAATCATCTGTAAATAACATTGCCCTCCCAAAAAAAAAAAAAAAAAAAAACACCCCAAAAAAAAAAAAAAAAAAAAAAAAAAAAAAAAAAAACACCAGCCATTCTTATACACCCTCACTCTCACTTAAAAGTTGTGCTTATACATATTCTCTCCTTTTTTTTTTTTTTTAAAGAAAAAGTCACATAGTTTCCTCTCTTTCCCCAACCCTTTCTTTGTTTATATAGAAACCCTTTTATATATAGTTATATACTCCCCTTCCAGAAAAATTATTATTATTATTATTATCACCATTGTACTTTACTAGAACGCACACAACTATACCCCTCGCCTATCCTTCTGTTACATACTATGCTTTGTTTATTATGTTTATATATACATATATATATATATATAAATAGATGTATGATCTCTCTCTTTAAATAAAAAAAAATTGAGTATTTATCTTGCTCGATTCATGTACATCCATTTCGTGCAATTTGAAATTGTTCAGTTCCTGTCGTATTTCCCTCATCATTTTTGGCGTCAGTCGTGTAAAGACCGCATCTGGATCTGACCGACGATCGTATTTCTTTTGAGAATAGGTCATGTACACCGTATTCGCTCTGAACTTGATCTTTCGTTCTCGCTTGGGTTGACTACAGAGACTGAAACACAGCATCTGATGCCACCCTCGCTTCTAGAAAATCGTTACTGTCGTTCTTGTACTCCTTGTCTACCTCTTTAAACCCTAATTGCTTAAGCCGATAGGTCATCTTGTCTACCTCGCTCATCTAACTCACTTGTTTATTTAAGGGAGAAGAAACTATCGTTTTTCTTTTCTTTTTTTTAAAAAAAAAAAAATAGGAGTGGAATCTTGTTCAATTTTGCATTAATTTCAGTTGGACGGGATTAAAAAAAAAAAAAAAAAAAATATATTTTTTTTTTTTTTTTTTTTTTTTTTGATTTACTCTTACAACATGCCGCCAAGAGCCATTACCAACAGTTTGAAAAGTAAATGAAATACAAACTCTGGATCAAAACATAACTAAACCAACTCTATACATTTTTTTTTTTTTTTTTTTTTTTTTTTTTGGGCTAAAGCCAACAAAAAGCGTAAACATGAAGACGCCTCACAACTAAGCATTGACGCCATGTTCAGAAAGACAACACCGATGCAAATAGATTCACCGCATAGCTTAGGGACGTTTCGAAAACAATATCTTGTACCCAAAATAAGCATTGCCAACTTGAAATGTATTACTTAAAAACTCCCCCCCCCCTATGCTATTCTCCCAGTTGTTGACACATTTAGATTCCCAACCTAGCCGAAAGACCTACAGAGCTACCCATCTCTTTCTATGTTGAATCCTGGCAAACTCACAAGTTGATGATCCTTGCAGTCTTTTCAAATGCAAACGGAAATACAAACTATGCTACCGGAGCAAGAGTAAATTTTATTGAATCCATTGCTTATTGGTATTGTATTGACACTTTCTTTTTAAAGCTTTGTGAAAACACCTGTCGCTATGGACAAGCAGAAACACTCTATAAAGATCTCAAATTAGAAATAGAGGAACAGGCCAAGAAGATCAAAAATCATCTTTTGAACCTACAGGATAACAGCTTGCTCCGTACTTTAAATACACAATGGGAAACTTTCTGTCATCAAATGGCCAAGATTCGAAATATCTTTATGGAACTGGATCGATATTATCTGATAACACACACGCCTTATTCTTCTCTGATGTAAATAGGCACTTTTTTTTTTTTTTTTTTTGGTCTTAAACCTTTCGATGTGTAGTCACTTGGGTATGGATATCTTTCGAGAAACCGTGATGGGGTCTTTTGAGTTTCGAAAGGGCATTGTGAACAAGGTACTAGGCTTAATCGAACAAGACCGAGACGGTAGAGAGGTGGATGATCGCTTGGTGAAGGACGTGTTGTACATGCTAAAAGAACTTTCCTTTTACACTTCTGATTTCGAAGCCGCCTTTCTCGAACAGACCACTGTCTATTATCAACGCGAGGCTCAAAAGGCTATCACACAGATGAACATGTGGGATTATATTCATCATGTCTTTCAACGTCAAAACGAAGAAATTGGCGAACGCATGTTACGCTTCTTGAATTCACAGACCAAGCAACCCTTGTTGAACGTCGTATCTGAAGAACTCGTCTTTCAAAAAGTAGATACTATCCTTCACCAAGGTTTTACCGAAATGATGCTTCAAAAGATGCACAAAGCACTCTCGGTGCTCTATTGTCTTTTGGAGTCCAATGAAAAGATACAACAGCTCAGAAATGTCTTTGGTGACTATATTAAAGTAAATCTCCCCTTTCTTCCTTTTAGTGATAGAATAGATGTTGAATAAGCCCTTCCCTTTTTTTTTTTTTTTTGGGGGGAGTGACTCTCTAGACATACGGTACAGAACTCATTCAAAATCCTAAAAACGATGCTACCATGGTCAACTCTCTCTTGAAATTCAAAAGTGAATTGGATACTACTTTACACACCTGTTTTCGTGATGACGAACTCTTTGCTCATACCCTCAAAGAAAGTTTTGAATCCTTTATCAACACAAGAAACAACAAACCTGCAGAAATGATGGCTCGTTTCTTGGATTCTCGTCTGAAAGTGTCATTTAAAGTAATAAGGATAGATATAGATCTCAAATAACAACGTTTTACAATTATTATTATTATTATTATTATTATTATTAGAAATCTTCCAAGGCAGGTTCTGAAGAAAACAACTTGAACGCCATTGACAATACCCTTGTCTTGTTTCGCTACATTCAAGGTATAGAAATATACATATACATCGTAGGTATGCTTACATGTATCTATGGTTGTTTTTAGGTAAAGATGCATTTGAACTTTACCACAAGAGATATCTGGCCAAACGTCTCTTACTGGACCGTAGCATGTCTTTGGATACCGAGCGTGAGGTGATAGAGAAACTCAAGACTCAATGTGGACATGAATTTACCAAGAATTTTGAAATCATGTTGAAAGATATCCAAGTCTCATCGGAACTCAACCAATCCTTTAGAAAACAAAACGAGTATCCAATCTATGTCAAAGTGATCACACAGGCAGTCTGGCCAGAGTATTCCTCTACTGCTCTGATTCTTCCTCCAGAAGTAAATAACCTATTTTGGGTATTGCCCTATCTAAACAAGTCTACTTTCTTTGACCTGATAGATGACAAATACACAGGAAGCCTTCAGTCAGTTTTATTCTACCACCATCAAAGGTCGCAAACTAAGTTGGCAAAACTCGCTTTCTTCCTGTGTCTTGACCACTCACTTCCGACGCACCCCAAAAGAACTTACCGTGAGCCTGGTACAGGCCATTGTGTTGCTCCAGTTCAATCAACCCAACAAGCCGGTCCGTAGTGTGGGTGAGATTGCAGCAGCCACCTCGCTTGATAAAAAAGAATTGGCCCGTGTGATCCAGTCGCTATCGAGTAAAGAGTGTCCTGTTCTTGCCAAACGTACACGGACTCATAGCATTGCTGATTCTGACCTTTATCAGTTCAATACCGAATTCAATCAGCCCGGAGCCCGGATCAAAGTTCCCCCAGTACTTCAGGAACAAGCCATAGAAGAAAAGAAACAAATCGAATCTAAAGTCACCATCAACAGACAACATCAGCTTGAAGCAGCCATTGTTCGTATCATGAAATCTAGTAAAACGTTACCTCAAGAGGATCTGTTTTCGGAAATAGTGAAACAGTTGAAATTCCCTTTGGACGTAAATCAACTCCTTTTTTTTTTTTTTTTGATACTTTACTTATATCTTTTTCTTTAGATTGTCGAATTCAAACGGAAAATACAATCACTCATCGAAAGAGATTACATCGCTAGAGACCCTAACAATAAAGACGTTTACGTCTATCAAAATTAAAAAAAAAAAAAAGTGTGTATGTGAAAAAAAACCCAGTAAAAAGTTAAATATCCTATTTTTTTTTTTTTTTTTTAAATATTATAAACTCATGAGTGGACAAAAGCTGACAGTAACATGTAACCTTATTCTGAAATAAAGTACGGTTTATTAAAGCGTTTTTATTGTGCATGCACATGTATATAGACTGTGATGAATATGAAGTATGGCCTTTTGTAGCAGATGACCTTTCAGCCCGACTTCCTCTTCGCAATTTAAAATGGCAGCCTTCCAGTAAACGAGCTGAATGTCTCATTCCTACTTTAGAGGTAGACCTAAGACGTTTCACTCCGGATGCTTCGCCCATTCCTTTATTGAGCAATACACAAACAGTCTATTTAAATTTATATTTTGTTACTTGTGAGGTATATTTTTGCTTTTCTTTTTTTTTTTTTTTTTTTTTTATAAAAAGGGGAGGAGGAGGGGGAGAGAGAGAGAGAGAGAAGATCAACACAGACTGATAGAGAAATATGGACTAGGATAACGAAACTTATAAAACGCGTATTCGGAAAAGTATCAAAGATTGGCTTGAACTTATTCAGTCAAAAAAAAATCAAGAATGGCTGATTGTTTATGTGGCGGAAGCAGATACCAAACGTACCAACAATTATCTCGGTTTAAAATCCTCTGTATTTGATAAGGTTCGTACAGACTTCAACCCACCCAAACAAGATAGGTAAATATGCATACGAATCTATTCGTATATCTGTATAAATGTGTTTCTGACCTATCCTTTACTATGTTCACAGATGCGTTTTCATTCGAAAAAAAGATCCTGAGGGACCTCAGTCTGGATTATGGACAACCTTTATAGAAAAAATGAAAGAGTGTATTATTTCCAGCTTTGATATGCAAGTACTTCAGATACAAGAAGACACTCGACGCTTAGATATGCAGCGACATATGCCGGGATGGAACTATTGTACTTTTTTTATTTTAAAAGAAGGGTTGGCCCAAGCGTTTGAGATCATGACACTCTATGAAGATGCACTGATTCAATACGATGAGCTAGAAGCTTCTTTTTTTCAAGTATTGAAAGGTAGGCCCTGATGTTTTTTTTTTTTTTCTTGTGTTGTTGACTTGAAAAGTCAATTATAGACAAAGCACTTGCTTGGTTTGGTCATTTTGGTGGTACGGATCCAGGGGACGATGGAGGAAACATTTTGGATTTCAAACGAAAGAACTATAGAGAGATGATCACCAAAAACATGATATCCGTCTTTGACTTTCGCTGTTATCTCTTCGCGAGACAGTGTCGTATGCTCTTGAGAATGCACCGAGTTATCGATGTCACCTTGCGCGCTCAACTGTTTATCACCAATTTTATTCCCTCCATTCGAGAAAATGAGGAGAACATACCTATTAACTTTGTTGAATCTTGGGTGTTTTCGGCTTGTATGAACGTTGTTAACGAATGTGAACTATTGTCTGAGCAGGTCATAGCTCAACAACCTCAGCTTGCTGTTCCTTACAATGCCGTCAAAGCAGACCTACTATTAACGGCTAGAAAACAGGTTAAAACAAATTTCCTTTTTTTTTTTTTTATATGTGTGGCTGCTTGGATTGACTTTTGTATCAAAACTAGCTTGACAAAATTGGTATCAAATGCAAACACCTCCCTATGACAGACCCTTTCTCCATCTATATCAACTACGATTCAACCAAGGATGTGAATGAGGAACAGGCCGGAAAGAACATCACTAATACAAAACTTATTGAAGCTATGCAGTCAGTAGAAGCCTTTGATAAAACATACATGGCAAGTATTAAACTAGCTAGGCCGTTTGGTCTACGAATCGTGCTAAAAACATAGGCTTACGGTCTTTTTCCTTTTTTTTTTTTTTTTTTTAAAAAAAAAATAGGGCTTGAGTACCAGAGCTTCTAAAAGTTATGACGCTAGTCTTAGATCAAGAGCTGCACTAAACGTTCATGGCGATATAGCAGCTTTAAAGTAGTAGGTTGCTATTTTAAGAAAATTGAGTAGTCTAAAGAACTCAAGACGCTTTACTTTTAGTATCCGTGGAAAATATGAAGAAGCTGTCAGGATATATGAGTCAATAATTTGGAAATATGGAGAGCACGACTGGAGTTCAATCGAAAACAGCTTACTTATTAAGTGTGCTGACTCTCAAAAACGCTTAGGAAAGAATAGCCAATATGTAGAATCGCTCTTAGCCTTACTAAGAAACACATCTTATCTTTCTACGGAAGAGTCCGGCTTTTACACCGATGAACTTATCAGCCATGTTGGAAAACTCGATAAAGAGATCAAAAGGCCCTTCTCACCTATATTTTCTATTCATGTCTCATGTGTTATTGACAACCCAACTGTTGTAGATACCACCAGTGTGGAGATCTGTATTGATAACCATCTTCCCAAGGTAATCTTTGGTAGTTACTGATCTATAACTAATCTTATATATATATATATATATATACATATTTAGAAAATTCATTATGATACTATATCATTAAGACTGGTTGGAAACGATCCAGAACAAATCACATTCACAATTCATAGTACGGATTTAGTTCCTGGCAAAAACACTTTTCTACTAACCAGCGAGGTAAATTGTTTTGTCCCAGATTCCATTCTTTTGACATTAACCATCTATCGAAATTAGACGTCAACTTCTGGAAACTACGTTGTAGAAACATGCGAAATGAAACTAGGCAAGCTTTTTTTCAGCCATAATTTCCTTAACAGTGGCCAAAAAAAAAGAATCCTTAGATTGAATCATGATATCAAACAGTTGTGTTCAAGTTTATCACAGCCCAATGAGAGTAAAGTAAAAAAAAAAAAAAAAAAAAAAAAAAAAAGCTGTAAAGAAATGTAAAAGTAAACTCGGA
>JAIXMR010000145.1:0-49017 GCA_025677835.1 Sporodiniella umbellata | reverse complement strand
CAAAATTTAACACAAATATACTCTAAACTATTCACTATGTACTTTTGTGCTCTTGTCTTATTTTTTTTGTATTAAGGAAGGTACAGCGGATTAAACAGTATGAAGACAGTTATTTGAAGATTCATTTTGATTGGCTAAAACCACTTTCAATTATATTTGCAGCGCCGATAGTACATGAGACTTTTTTTTGAAGAAAATCACGCCTGCTCCAAATGAGAAGTAAAAGATAGAAGACTGTAGAAAAAAAGATTAATAACAAAGACTTATTTTTGAAAATAATGGTTAAAAACGTCTTTAGATATACAGTGAAAAGGAAAATATACAAACCCTGAAAAAACAGCTAACTAATGAAAAGTGAGGATACAAACCCTTTAGTCGAATAGCCCTAGTTTTATCTTATATGGAATAGGAATAGCCTATGTTTCCTTTCGTTACTGTATAAATAGAAAGAGCGTTAGCGATAAAAATAATTAAGGCGCTTGGTATAAATCTCGAATGAATATCCAGAGAGTAACGTTAAACGCTATATCATTTCAATGCTTTTCTAATCTTCTTATTCTCCTCTACTATAATAGCATCAATATTAGACATTCATTAATTTATCTCGTAAGTTGCTAAAAAAAAACTTGCAAAGCGCACCTTTTGTTAAAGCTTTTAAAAGGGAAAAGGTTTTGGTATTTGGACCTCCCAGACGAAATACTAAGGAAAGACATAAATGCCGCAAAAATATATATGAAAGTTATTGTAACTAGTATCTTGTTTATAAAAGTATCTTTAATTTTATTTGTTTTCTTGATTATCAAAAAATATTAGTTTGTGAAATAGGACAACATGGTAAACACTTGTATTGTAACTTCAACAATCGTTAATAAACGAAACAAATTTAAGTACAAAGAATACTTGACGCTACTCAGACGTTTTTTTTTTTAAAAAAAATACAATCCCAAGAAGTCTAACCTAATTATGAAGTTGAAATCTTTTAAAATTCCTGGCTATGCAGAGACAGAAAAAAGTCGTGTTCTGACTCACTCGAATAATTTAAACCAAGAAATAATGAGTTACATAAGTAAAAATGACATCTTGAAGTGCACATCAAGTATAGAAGTAATCTTGTATTCTCCAATCGGTCGTAACTAGATGTATCACTTACCTTACTTAGTCAACTACCCATATTAAGATATGTTCATATAAGACTGTACCGAAAGTACCACACCTAATCAACAAAGAGAAAACATCCTCATCAGATTTTTAGGGATAACCCGCTTTTAGCTATAAAGAGCGACTACGGTAAAGATCCGGATCTTTTCCTCAAACAGTATATATAAGCTTGATATTGATACCCAAATAAAAACCATCTTTATTCAGTCTCGTTAGACTCTTCTTTTCTAGCCTGATTTCTCAAAAAGATTTACTGGGGCTACAGCCATAACGGACACAATGGCTTTGTTTTCAACAAATCCCTTTTTTTTATAAAGAAAAAGAAAGAAAGCTAGAAAGGAAAAAACCTTTTCAAAGCTTATTAAATACTAGACGACGTCTTGTAGCAACTTTAAAAGACTTAAAGTCAGCAGCCAACCTAGTATTCAGTGGGCCCTGTACAAAAAAAGACGGTTAGATCTTGTTATACTCGATACTAATGCACATACAATGCAGGAATAAAATACTTTTCAAAAAAAATTTTGTCAAGAGTCTCTTTTTTTTTTTTTTTTTTTGTAGATCGTACTTGTACTAGATCTATTTCGAAAATCCAAGTGTTTTTCGTCATATAATTTTTATCTTGACTACTGTAACAATTCTGCAATTGTGCAACTGCTAAGATGTGAAGTTTTTTTTTAAAAAAAAAAACGCGACTTTGTTATATTTGCTCTGTTTCTAAAAGTTATACTCATATAGTATGAGAATATGTTTGGATAGCTTCAGTAAAAAATTGAGTTGCTGCTGTTAGCAAAGATAAATGCTTATCTGCCCCAATTTTTATTTTCGGAAAATATCCAATATTGCAAGTCGTAATCCAAAGTAGCGATCAATTGAAGCTACAAACGGTATTACATTGCTTGATTTTTGTTGCATTGGTGCAACAATTTGGCCTAAAAGTATATTATGGTTCTGTTATTTTGATCCTATGTTTTTTTTTTGCACTCAATATCGAGGCTTTACCAAAGAATGGTTGTTCGCAAAATACTTTCTTAGTTGTGCTTGAATCTATTTCGGCATATAAAAGCTTTCAACATAAAGCAAAAACACATTGGCTACCAAGTCAATTTTCTTCTTTTTCTCTTTTTCTCTTTTTCTTTTCTCAAGCCCAAACGCTGAGTCTCTTATATTCTCTCCCTTTCTGCCTCTGATCTTTTTTAACAAAAGCCCCCACTCTTTGACGCCGATTTTCTGTTAATATCTTTCTCTCTTTCTACGTACCTCTGTCGATAAGCTTTATAATTTCCACAGTATAGAGCTCCTTTTATAGCCTTATTTCTCCGAAACAACGAAATGACACTTCTTTTAGATTCAAAGCAGGCTTCGGATACTTACACATCCTTGAGCCCGAATACAATCGAGAAACTAGACGAGGATTTCAAAAAATTTGGAAACAAAATCGATGATTGCTTCCAAACGTTTGACATGGAAAACCCTATAGACTCAAATGATAACAAGGCTACTGAAGAGACTGAATCGCAAATAAAGCCTGAAGCCCCCATACCTGTTGAAACAGAACCAAGTACTAAAGAGCCTGTAGCAGTGCCTCCTTCTGACCGTGATAAAAGTGACAAGACACTTCCCAAAAAGGAGTGTGTACCACCTTTACCAGACCAACTAGAAGCAGCCATCGTTCGTCCAATAATGCCAACTTACTACTCCGACATTCTGGTCGGTAACATTTATAGGACAATCAGTACATGCGCTTCATTCAGCTCGTTTGCCTCCGAAAACTTGGGACTCAAGAAAATTACTGGCAAAAAAAAAAACTCAGCTACAGCAAAAGAGTCTTTGGTTGCTCTTCAAAAAGAAACCGACCAAAACCAAGATCCGCGCATTCAGTTAGAATACGCCCAACAACTTTTGGATGCTGCAGCTCAAATTGAAGATCCTAACCCTGAAAAATCAGAAAAAGCCCGTGAGCGGCTATACCAAGAGGCTCAAAAGCTGATAAAAAGACTAGCATCCCATAACGGTGTTGTCAAACAAGGTTACCCAGAAGCGCAATTTTTCTTAGCCAACTGTTATGGAACTGGAAGCATGGGGCTTTCAACTGATCCAGAGAAGGCTTTCGGTCTATATCTGCAAGGATCTAAACAAAATCATCCGCAATGTACATTCAGGGCAGCTGTCTGCTATGAAGTTGGTGCAGGAACTAAGCGTGATGGAGGCCATGCAATGCAGCTTTATAGAAAGGCAGCTAATCTAGGCGACCCTATTGCAATGTACAAACTCGGTATGATTTTACTCAAGGGCTTTTTAAATCAGCCGATAAATCCCAGAGAAGGAATCAACTGGTTAAAACGCGCTGCCGAACATGCCAATGAGGATCACCCTCATGCCCTTCATGAACTCGGGCTAGTGTTTGAAAAAGAGGGTATTCCTTCTGTAATTCCTGATGCTAACTATGCTCGTGAGTTGTTCACGAAAGCTGCACAGTACGGATATGCTGCGTCTCAATTCAGACTTGGTCAAGCTTATGAAAATGGATTTTTGAATTGTCCGGTGGATCCTAGACGATCGATTGCATGGTATTCTAAAGCTGCTGAACAGGGCGATGTAAATGCCGAGTTTGCACTCTCCGGGTGGTATCTTACTGGCGCAGACGGCGTCTTAGTTCAAAACGATGAAGAGGCCTACATGTGGGCTAAAAAAGCTGCTGAAAAAGGCCTTGCAAAGGCAGAGTATGCAGTGGGGTACTACGCAGAGACTGGAACTGGAACCAAAAAAGATATTAGAGAGGCAAAACAATGGTATAGACGAGCAGCTACTCAAAGTCATTCAAAAGCAGCTCAGCGCTTGATAGAATTGAAATTTGAAGGGAACAGTCCACGTCAAGGCGATATAGAATTGAACAAGCGAGAACGAAACTCGGAATGTGGAATAATGTAGTTCCAATCACACTATAATAAACATTTTTTTTTTATGTGGTTGTTCTCAAGACAAAACAATGTTCTATAATGATCTTTAGACTCTTCATAAAGGCGGCTTCACACTACAAGATTCAATTTTTATAGGACAAGCTTCTTTTTTGGTGTTCGCTTTCGGTTGTGGTGTTGTGTTTTTTTTTATCAACAGTAGCTCAAAACAGTATAGAACTTTTGGGGTGGCTCCATTATCTTCAAATACTATCGTTATGTACTTGTAGGCTCAATCGAGGATTCGACTGGGTTTTAGGCTACCCCCTCTTTTTAAATAGCTACTTGCGTGCTTGCTATGTTCAAAAATGTTTATACAGAAAAATGAATTCAAAAAACTAACGTTAAAAAAAATTGTTTTTAAGGTTTGGTACAAAAAGCTTTTAAGCTTTTTTTTCTTTTGTTATTTTATATTTTGAATTAATTTTTTTTTTAAAAAAGATCTAATCTTTACAGCTTTTGTTAAAGCAAAAGGATTGCAGCTTTAGCTGTAAAACCTAAGGGAGAAGTGGTAAGTATGTTGTAATTAGAAAAAGAAAAGAACGTACTTTTTGTTTAATAGCAATATAAATGTACTGACATTTATATTGACCATTCCATCAAGTATAGACATAGTTTTTATGCCTTCAAACTGAGCTTGAAGCAGATCGTCGTACTTGATGGCAGCTTTTACAAAGGGATTAGGCCAGTGCTTATAATTAGCTTGGACCGTAATTGTGTTTGCCTGGTCCATGGACAAAACAATGTTGGTGCTGTCATAGCTCTTTTCTAGCACATGTGTTATGCCAGATAACACTTGGCGATCGAAAAGCTTCTTGACAGTGTATTTGTAAGATCCAAACTTGGGCACCATGTTTAGCTTTCGAAGCTTTCGCATGTGGAAGTACTGTTTTGTGAATGGCACAGAGAACTTTGGACGATTTTTCTCATGTGTTTCTGCCATTCCTTGTATACAGCTATTGAGGTAACACTCGAAATTGTCGATTTGAGCCGTCAAAAATTCACGCTTTTCTTTTAGTTGGTTTAAAGTTTGTTTGGTGCGCTCGATTTCTTGCTCTCTTTCGATTCGGCGCGTGTTCTTTTCGATGATATCTCTTGCAATATCTGTTAATACTTTCTGATAGTGGCTATCACAGGGCTCACTATCCTCATCTTTCAAATCGTTTACAAGTCGATGGGTTAACTCTTTAAGTTGAAAAAAGTTCAACCTAATATGACAAGATACATTTAGTATACGGTTGGATTTTGTTTCATCTATTTTTCTTTCGTTTTTACTTTTGTAAATCTACAATTCTATTGCTTCGGCCAAGGTTTAAGTACCTTCGCTTTTCAGTAACCTGACTGCAATCTTGTTCAGGCTTGGTAAACTCTTTTTGCTTGAGTTGATTCCACGCAGCCTCATGTTGCATTGTTATTGGCTGCTGAAAGATACTGACAAGACTTGGACCGCTTTGAACTTTGAGTACGTATACTACAAGGCGTTTGGCGTCAATCTGCAGCTGTCTGTGCTGAGCTTCAGAGTCTGCTGACGAATTATTGCATGGTCTGGACAACAAAAGACGTACTCGGAGTTTAGATATATCGGCTTTTGCTTCGTATGTGGGCTTTCCCATGTCGTGAATGACAGTTGAGAGAGCGCTCGCACCATCAGGCTCAATTGTATCTATATTGCTGTGAAGAACAAGCTGAAGGTGGAACAACTCTTTCGGAGAAAGGTACACCATTGGACGAGTGTGGAATACTTCGTCGTTAAGTATATTTACGTTGTAGTAAGCTTCGGGCTCTTTGACATGAATTACTGTTATAAATTACATGTAAGAAAGGCTGAAATATATAGAAAATTGAACAAGAATTAAACTTACAATTGGAAACCCAGCTAAAATAAATTTTCGAAGCAGAATTGAAAGGCTGGTACGAAGCTGGCCCTTGCCTTTCATTTCCAAGAGAATTTATACCAGTTGCTATTTGCTGAAGCATATTGGACACCTATTTTTTCCAGTCAATAAAGACAACAGTTGGCAAATATGACTACCTCTTGAATATCAATTCGATGTCTAGGACTAATGTATACTTCTTTCAAACCATGCTTTTCTGGGAAACTACCAAGTTGCTTTAGTATATATTGATTTGTTTTTTCATAGTTTAACAATGCATTTACTTTAGCCCAGGTTTTAAATAGTTACGATAAATAAAACATCCAACAATTTTCAGGATGTCTTCTTTAGGTTCATTTGGAAATTTTTTCTCCAAACCCTTTTTGAGTTCTTTAGCAACCATACGAATACTGTAAGGAACAACCAAGGATGTAGAGCTAATCTTTTGGAAAAAGACCTCGGCAATAGCCATTAGTTTTGCTGGATTTCCTAAAGACTTTAGGGGATGTTCTTTCATTTTGGGATCTTTGTTTTGCTCAGGACTGTTAGCGGTCTCTTTCTCCCTTTCACGAACCACTGTTTCCCGTAAGTATCTGGTATATCTGTGATATGTATATATGTATAGTTACTTTCTATAGTTTTTTGAATAATCTCCCCAAACAACTCTTTGAAAAAGCGACGCTCTTTTTTTATGTTGGTCGTTTCAGACTCAAGCTCTACAAATGGAAAGTCGCCATTTATGAATTCTCTTGGTGAGTCAATATGGCTGATTTCTTCCATAATACATCTCTAAATTAAAAATTTAGGTTAAGAAATCAACAGCAGAGTAAGCCTTTGAGTTTGTGTGTTTATGTTACCTTCAAAAGCTTAAGCAATAAAAACTCTTCTCTCTGGCTTTTAATGTCTTTGAAAATTGATGTTACCGCACTTTCCACATAGACTGGATTAGCTCTATCTCCCAGCTTTCTTCGTTTGTTCATTGAAAGTAGTCTTGCTGCATACTGAGGCTCTGTTTGAAGAACGTAAACTAGGTTTTGAAACTGATCTAGTTTTCTTTTGCTTTCTCTATCACTGCCAGTAAGCGAAAAAAAGTCTGGTTTAGTGTTTTCAACATCAGCCCATTTTTGTTCTTTCTCCTTTTTTTTAAGATATTTCGTTTGATAATCGAATCTTCTGCTTTTTTTGTTGTTTTTCAACAAAAGGGAAATTCTAGTATCCAAAGTGGTAACATGAGTCTCAAACTCGCTGTTTTCGCGTAAACATTCCATGACATTTTGGCGGAGCGATTCCAGTTCCATTTCACGGTCAAAATCCAGGTCGTTTTCATCCAAGAGATGGACAAAGCTTTTAACGGCCGACGGTGATGGGACCATATCGTTACTCAGTCGATTATTTGCATTGACAAACTTGGTTTTCAGGCAGTCTTGTACTTGAATCGCTTCGTTCAAGTAGGACTTATATTTTTTTTTCAACTCTTTCTGCCTGAGACGTCCACTATATCCTCTACACTGAGCCTGCAGCTGGGTAGCAAAATCAATACTACAGTCGGATAAATTTTGTAGAGTTTTGCTCAAGTCTTTTTTGCTAAGGGTTCTTCTTGCATTAGATTGAAGGTGTGTAACCCAAGTAATAAACTCAGAGGACTCTTCCATTTTTTGGTGCTCTTCTCTGGAGAACCAAGGACAAGACCATTGATCTTCATCTAACAAAAAGAGTCATTATTTATACTGCGAAATGTGTTAACTGTTATTTAGACTTTAAAATACCAACCTTTTAAGCTACTATCAGCGATAGACTCAATATCTGAGTCGTCGCCTCCAATAAAAAGTTCAGGTGTTTTCAGATCAAAAGATGTGGGGCTTATTTTTAAACAATTGTCGTTCTCATCATCTTCTATCATATCCAAATCTCGAAACAGCGAGCAACTTAAACTCAAGAAATTCGGCATAGGTGCTCCTATCATATCCAAATGGCGTTGCGTGTTATTTAATTCCTCACCTTTTAATTGTTAGCTAAAAACAGAAAAATGTCTAAACCCTTTTTACATACTTGTAAAGTGAAGTTGCCCCAAAAGATTTTTGATATTAGGTGCCATGTTGAGACCTGACAACCAGTGACTACAAAAGTTTTATTTTTGGGGTTAGTTTCTTTTAAAAACAAAAACATCTTCAGATGTGTGTTTTTTTTACCTGAGAGCATGAATGCAGTAAATCACTTTGGGAATGTTCTTCTTTTCATACAAGTCGGTTAGTTCAAACCAAAAGATTTGAGGAAGCTCGATAGCCCTCAAGGCCTCAAAAAAATAGTTGATGTTGTCTGAATGGCGAAACTGAAGTTTTGTACCCTTAATGTAGACATATCAATACATATACTCTTGATCAAAGTAATTTTCCTATCTTACCTGAAAAATTTTTCGGGCAGTGCCAGGTGCAAACCAATTGGCCAATTTTGCCAATACAATACCATTTCTCATAGTCTCTTCCAATTCAATAATTGAATCTAATTCTTGACTCAAACATCCTTCAATCCACCTAAGAACAGGTACAAAAAAAAAAAAAAAAAAACACGTTAATATACGCACCGATAAAAGTACCCAAAAAGATATTGTGTTTCTCTATATCTTTCTCCCACTCTCAATTTAAAATTACTCTTTGGCTTCACCAATATGGCAAAGATACTCATAGGCTAAAATATTATTTCTTTGTTTATCCATCCATTGACTGGTATTTGCTTGTTCGTCTTTCTGAAGCCGAATACGACCTAAACGATTTTAGATTACTATGTAAAGCAAGGCCGATTGAGTTTGACAACAAACCTTGCATACCTATAATTAAAACCCTTTATTTTTAGTAAAACAGTTCAAGTGTATGCACAATTATATATAGTTTCTCTCAAAAAAAAAAAAAAAAAACTTTTTCTTTATTTACCAAGTACATCCTCAACGTTTTGAGTAATCGTAGGAATATTTAAATCTAAAAGACCATTTTTGCCAACCATATTTGACAACTTGTTTAATGGGGTTTCGTTAATCATTTTATAAACTATTGATAAAAGAGTGGCAAGTAGTTTGCGATATTGAAAAGACAGAACTTGAAAAAAAAAAAAGCAAAAAATACACAAAATGCCCAAGCTTTTTATAAGTACTTTGAACAGTTCAAAACGAACTGATTCGGCGAATATCGTAAAACACTCTTGCTTTGTGTTTTGTTACATTTTGAAAAGCCAGAGGGTGTGAAAATTATACATCAGACGTTATTATACAATGTATTCTTTTTATGAATTCTCCCTTTCATCTTGTTTTTTTTTTGTTTATAAAGAAAAAAATTACAATTTACAATAAAAATTATCTTCCCCCATAATAAGTTTTTTTTTAAGCTAGATAATGTGAAATAAGTGTCAGGTCAAAAGTAGGAAACGATGTTTTTTTTTTTTTTTGGTTACGTTACCATTGCTCTCCAAAGCTTTTACAGCAAAAAATCTGACATCTACATCTTGGTCGGTACGGAGTTTTTCGAGAGTGGGCTTTACAGAGCTGTCCACAAGCCCAGTCGTATCAGCATCTTTCTTTAATAATGGTATCAAACTTTCCAAGGATTTAGCGACGTTGAATCGAATATTTGGAATAGGGTCTTTTGAAAGCTCAATGATCGTAGGAAGAATGGAGTCTTTCACCATAACAGGTGTCAGAGCTTCAGCCATAGTCTATCCATAATGTTTAAGAAAAAACTGCTAGTCGGAGAATTTTTTCTTTTTTTTTTGCAACTTACTGTCAATGCAAAAATAGTGGTCATTCTATGCAAGTAATTTTCATCTGTTATCATCTTCATCACCTCAGGAATGATGGCTTGTTTTGCCCAGTCAGCACCAAACACTTTAGTAAGTTCCATTAAGTTGACGGTTGCCGCTTCGCGAATAGAAAAGACAAGATCACGCAGCCAGGACATGCAAAGTTCCAAAAGCTTCTCTTCAAAAAATTTTGGTCCAAATTGTTTGGCTAAAAGTGGAACATATTCGATAATAGCCAGACGAATACGCCATTGTTTGTCTTCTGATAACTCAACAATGGCTGGAAGCAATGCTTGTGATACTCTTTCAATACCGATAGCTACAGTTGTTTTTTTAATACATATTTGATCCATCTGTTGTATTTGTTTTAATGTTTCTACCTTTATTGATAGTCTCCAGGTTGGAAATGACATTCAAACGAACATCAGGGAACTCATCCGTAAGCTGTTGTAAAAATAAGGGTAGTAAATATTGCATTGTTCTAGATACATGCATGCAATGTTAGTTTAAAACTACTACTTTTTTTTTTTTTTTTTGAAAACATATCTATACACATATTTGGGATACATACGCGTCTTGACCAATAATAGGTGCTAATCCGCTCAGATCCTTTGCAAGAGCAGCACGTGCATGTTGGTTTTCGTCTGTTACTAACAATCGCACGCAGGGTAAAATGTCGGAGAGGGTGATGGCCTTATCTACCAATTTGGCATAGCCAGGTACTTGACTGGCTGCTGCTGTTCTGACCTCTCCTTCTGTATCTTTCAAAATGTTGACAAAGGCTTCCGTGAAGTTTTCTTGAACTATGTTTTGTCCAAATGCTTCAGCAAGCTGTACGATTTTTTAAAACAAAAGTTCAACAAAAGTCCTATGTGTTTTGTGTTTGTGTGCGTGTCTACCTCGAAATATTTAGAAGCTACCATATATCTTACTCTCCATGCTTTATCGGTTGATAAGGTTGTGAATGCGGGTAATAAAAGCTCCCTTCTCTTTTCTTCGTCCAGTCGTTTAGCAAGAGCTACCAAGATCTCAACCGTCAATAAACGAACAGAATCTTGATCATCTTCAGATAGTTTTTGAAAGAAAGGGATGATGGTAGAAAGGATGTCCTCATCAGACATTTGGCTAATGAGGCCCTGTAAACAGATGTTAATATCATTTATCCAATTTTTTCTTATAGTGTGACGTACCACAAGCGCTTTTGAGGCTGCTCTTCTAACCATGGGGCTGTCGTCTGCTACTAATTTACTAAAAGACCTATATATCACAAGGTTTTGCGTTATATGTTGTTTTCTCATAAAGACCTTCTCCAAGCTTGCTTTTTTTTTTCCGTCTTCTTACATTCTGAGTTCTTCTTGAAGTTTGGCATCACTTGTTTTATAAATGACGGCATATAAGCCAGTAGACGAGGTTCTACTTGTAAACCATTCGCCGCTACTCAATCTTTTTACAAGTGGTAAAAAGTATTGTTCAAGGTGTTGTTGAGATAAAATATTTGCAATGGAGCAAAGAGAGTTAACAGCCTACAATGACCTTGGTAAGCCAATTCACAAGGGGGGGGGGTGTTTGTCTCAGGTTTTTATACCTTATCTCTCACAGTGGCTTCTTCCATAGTAGCAATGTTCTCCAAAGGGGGCAAAAGGCAATGAGCCTGTTCTTTGCCTCCTACAGCGTCTACTAATTTTTCGAGTTCCTCGGCTAAAGCCAATAGCACTTCGTCGTCATCATCAAGGGATTCTATTTATATGTAAATAAAACAACGCGTTTTTTTTTGTTTGGTTTTCAAAGAAACGCAAAACCAAAAAAAAAGTTTAAATATACCTTGAAGAAAAGGCACAAGTTCACTTCTGGTTCTCTCTTCACCAAAAGCGTTGGCAATGATGCTCAACTTCTTTACAGAGACAAGTCTAAAAGTGACATCTTCATTTTTAAGGTCATCAATCAGGCTGGCAATGTTGTTGGTTTCATTAGGAGGATCTTCATCCATAAATTCAGTAGCTACTACGTTAGTGTCAATCTCCATGTCGGTTGTGTTGGCTGCCATTTTAAAACTGAAGAAAAAAAAAAAAAAAAAAAAAGAAAAGGGAAAAAAGGAAAAAAAAACAATGACGTGTACAGGAGCTGTGTCCAGGGAGAATAGCGCAATTTAAAAAAGAGTAGCAGACTCCAATACGAAAAGAAATGCATAATACATAAAACCATGCTGCAAAGTAAAAAAAAAAAAAAGAAAAAAAAGACAGCAAAAGCTGATCTTTATCTGCTAGTAAAGTTGATTCAGGTTGTTCGTCAAAGCCTGTGCATATACGATGAATTTTGTATAGACTAGCCAGAGCTGTATGTATACAATCTAAATTGATAGCTGGCCTTGAAAGCCAAATGATACTCTTACTGTCTATCTGATTGTAAAGGCATCAGCCCTTCAAGCAACGCTTTTCTCTGTGTGTGTCATGAATCTTGCAAAATAAAAGGAAAGATTATAGCAAAGGGCTTTTGTTTTATTTTTGAAATTCCTTTTTAAGGTTAACCAAAGTTACCAAATAGCTACATTTCATCTTTTTCTTGTCATTCATCTACCTCATGAAGACAAATGTCATACGATCTTTTTGGAGCCTTATCATCAGAGCTAGTTTTTATGCTGGATCCTTTAAAAGATCGACATGCTAAGCAAAAAAGAACCATGTCACAAAACTTTTTTTATATACACGATAAAAAAAACATTCATCGTAGTTTGATATTCTAAACCATTGTCTGAGTGATTTGGTTTATACTTTGTCTGATCGCCACAGACCCTTTTAAAGACTCAGATAAATTTCCAAAACTAGGTGTTCGAGAAGTTTATTCTAAACTCCTTCTGTTCTTGAATTGACAGTCTGTAACTGTGCCTTTGAATCATATAGTTTACTTGATTGTGCTCTCTTATTCAAGCCTTCCAAGCGTATGTACACAAGTTGGATTCCAATCTACTTGCCTCTTCATAAAAGTGTTTTTTTTTTTTTTTTTTTTTTTTTTTTTTGAATACAAACAGCTTAGAATAAAACGTATCGCTATGTTGTTCATATAGGCAGGCTGGTGTATTGTATCAAGGCCTCATTTTTAATCCTATGGGATTCTTTTTTTTAAAAAAAAAGTTCATTTGTATGAGTTAAAAGTGAGCTTATTGTAAGGTGAGTTTATATAACCAAAATACTAATTGTCATGAGTAATTCACTGATTCTTTTTTGGATTGGATTTTACATGTGTGTTTACACTAAAAAGCTTTTATAGAAGATACATTTGACATAGGGCACTGGACGTTTGAAAGTAACTGAAGAGAAAAAGTTTTACCAAACAATACTGACCGATAGATAGGTCTTTATGTAAAGTCCCCACTCAACGTTTTCTGATGACGACGTCAGTGCATTACGGTGTAGGCCTTTTTTGTTTGTTTAAACTACTTCAGTTGAACTCGAATTCGTCTTTAGTTTTTATAACAAGAGGTTATACAATATAGGCGATATTTACATACTATACATATTCTGTGCAGTGTTTAAAAATTGTTGTTGTATATGGTTAGTATTATAAAATACGATATTGATCATATAAATAACATTCGTCGTGGCGGTTTCTAATAGTATATATTGCAACAAAGAGGCTCCTATAAAACGAGCCAAGCTATTTGCTCAGTAAAGTCTTGGCATGACGCAAATGCTATTGCCTTTTCTTTAGTTCTATAATAATAAAAAGAGGGTCCCTTTTTTTTTTTTTTACGTTTTCTTGACTATGCCAAAGAGTTTATGATTTCACTTGGATACGTAAAAATAATAATAGTAGTGACAATACAGCGACCACACTAAGGTTATTTTGTATATGTAGATTTGTATGTGAGCCATTAACTGATCCTTGAACGGCTCTATAAATGCCTTGTCTTACGGGTAAGGGTATACATGGTAGTAGAAAAGTGTAATCTATTAAGACAGATGCAATTTTCTTTAAAGTGCCTTATCTGATTTTTGAGGGCTTGAATGATGCTGGGAGTAGCAGATTGTTCTCTATCAAGTAACATCATTACTGCACTGTTGTTGTTCTATTTGAAGTGAGAAATTGAACGGGATATCGGCTCAGGATGGAGCACGGAGCTCGCACAAAAGTACTTTGTAAACAAAGGTACATTTACCATTGATTCAGTGAACTGAAAAATTAAAAACAGACTAAAAAAAGTCAGCGCAGATGCTAAAAATAACTCTTGTTCATTTCTTTTATTTACAAAGGACCTTTTTGACAGTCGTTGTTTTTTTTTTTTTTTTTTAATAAAGCTATTCTGATTTCTGGCTATCTTCCATGCTTGAGCTATTCTATCAACTAATGTTTGTTATTTAATTTTTGTATACTCTTGAATCGTACTTTTCTTTATTTTTTCTTTTTTGGTCGTATTCGGAGTTGGCTTTCTATTTTTATCCTTTTTTAACACTTTTCTTGAGTTTACTTTTATTATTTTTCCTTTCTTTTTTTTTTTTCCTTTTTTTGTTTCACTATGAGTTCAGGATTCAATCACGCTGACTACCCAGTCATTGTGGGCATTGACTTTGGTAAATAAAGAACTAATAGAACCTTGTAAAAGAAGTATTGCCCCCCTTTTTTTTTTTTTTAACAAATCAAAACAGGTACCACATACTCTGGCTGTTGTTATGCATTTGCACAAAATGAAGAGGTCATTGACATTGTGAAATGGTAAAAAGAGAAAAAGCTTTTGACAACATTTAATTCAAATACTGTTTTCTATATTTTTTTATAAAAAAAAAAATAGGCCAAAGCAAAACAACCAAGTATACCCAAAAGTAAGAAGAGGATAAAGAGATACACAAATAACGATAAACATCTGGTTATCTGACGTTGTTTGATAGACACCTACACTTGCACTTTATCGTAAAGGAGTACCCCAGCTCGCCGATTGGGGACATGGGGCAAGAAGACAAGCTATGAAGCCTAACAATGCAGATTTAATGTTACTTTCAAAATTCAAGCTATATCTCGACGAACATCTACAACAAACCGACCTCGGCAACGGATTAAATATCACAGATGTCATTGCTGATTATTTACGCGCCTTCCATCTTCATGTGTGTACTGAGTTATTGAAAGGATTTGCTGGAAACTACGATCAATCAAGATTTCGTTATGTAAGTCTATTCTCTCCTTTTTGCGTGCGTATGTATTTAGCTGTCTTTAGTGTTTGACAGTTCCTGCCATGTGGAGTGACCGAGCAAAAGCCATTATGCGTGAAGCTTCTATTCGAGCTGGCCTGATCAACAGTAACGATCATCCAGATCGTTTAATGTTGATTTCAGAACCAGAAGCAGCCGCTCTATATTGTGAAAAGAAATCAGAACAATTTAATCTAAGACACGGTCAACGCTTCATGATTTGTGATGCAGGTGGAGGTACGGTAGATCTAATTGTATTTGAAATTCATGAACCGTCAGGGGAAAAGTAAATGTCAAAAAAAAAAAAAAAAAAAAAAAGAAACGCATATACATACATATATACATACATACATATATATATATTTATATATACATCTTTGGTTATTCACATTTTGTTCTTTGATTGAATAGACGTACTCTAAAGGAAGTTACCAACGGACATGGTGGTTCCTGTGGCTCTGGCTTTTTAGATTTAAGGATGCGCGAGTATTTAAAGCGCAAGTTTTCTCATTATCATACGATTAACGATTCGGCCATGGAAGTCATTATGGATACGTTTATCAACTTGATCAAGCCGGATTTTGATGGTGTAGAGGACCACTTTTTAGATCTGCCTGCTTCTATGGGTCTGGGTGATCTCTCTGACCCTGATATTGGACTCGACAACGGCTCGTTGTGTTTGCCTGCAGAGGAATTGAAAGAATACGTGTTTGAGCCTGTGATTCGTCAGGTACTGGAATTGATTCGCGGTCAGCTTGTACAGTCTCCTGGACTCGAGGCTATCTTTTTGGTAGGAGGATTTGGTCAGTCGAACTATCTCTTTCGTCGAGTGGAAGAAGAGTTTGCAAGCCAGGTGGGTATGATTGGTGTACCTCCTCGTGGTGAGCTGGCAGTGGTACGCGGTGCAGTCTACTTTGGTTTAAGCCCTCAGGTAGTGACAGAACGTGTGTCAAGAAGAACTTATGGTGTAGAAACACGTATGTTATTTCAAGAAGATCTGGACCCTCAAGAGTATTCAGTCATGGGCGTTGACGGTAAGCGTTACTGTCGTCAGCGTTTCAGTGTGTATGTACAAAAAGGACAGAGTATCAAAGTAGATGAATGTATCTCCAAAAACTTTGTAATTAGTTATCCAAACGACACAGATTCTGGTATGAAAAAAAAAAAAAAAAAAAAACAATGGATTTGAGCTTTATTCTTACTCTATGTTTCTATCTTTAACCAAAAAAAAAGACCTTTTTGCTTTTGATGGCGAAGGAGCACCGCCTCGATTAACTTCACATCCTCTTGTACGCAAAGTGGGTCACTTTCCCATCCGTATGCCACATTTAGATGGTGTTCGACCAGGAGAAAAGGTCAATATGACCATCAAAATGTACTTTGGCTTGACAGAGGTCAAGATTGAGTGTATTATTCGAGACAAATCATTTACATTCACATCTTCCTTTGATGCTGCGGATACATACGACAAAAACTATCCTCCACAGCCAGCCGCAGGTGGGCAAGATCCTTATTACTACCAACAAACGCCTGTATTGGCTACCAACAGTAATCCGGTGTATGGTATGAACGATCTGAGCAACTCGATGAGCCATGTTTCCATTCAGCAACAGCAGCCAGGGTACAATACCTACGGACCAAGTGCGCCTAACTATGGTCATTATTACCCCCCTACAAATACTACCAATACTACTGGTAATAATACAGCTGGCTATGATTACTATCATCAACCGCCTACTTATCCACCCCAACAACAACAGCCACCACCACCACCACCTCAACAGCAACAACAAGGGTATGCCTATTACGGTAATGGATCACCCGCTATAAATCAAGGGGGATATTCACCTAACGCGTCTCAAGGATACCCTCCACAACAGCCTCCACAAGGTTACGGTAACTATCATTAATCTATTTATCAATAAAACAAACTGTTTTTGTACAAGTGTTACAATTTTAATTCTAAAAGCCTTTTCTTGGTTGACAACCTGATGGTTACTCAACAAAATCATTTTATTAAAAAGAGATAGAACAAAACAGGGGAAAGAAAGGGGCTAAAAAAAAAAAAAAAGAAGGGGTAAGTGTGTGTGGGAGATTTAGACATGTCTCTTATTACCAAAAAAAAAAAAAAAAGGAAAGAAAAATTCATGGTTACTATTGGCTAAATGGATCAAGAAGTGACCAAGCTTGAAAGAAATAAAAAAGAGAGCCGTTTTTTTTTTTTTTTGTATGTAAATTTTTCCCTCTTTTTTTTTTTTTTATTTTTTATTTTTTTTTATTTTTTCCTCTTTTCTTTTCCTTTTTTTTTTTTTTTTTCTCAAACATCTTTTTTCCAAATAAAATGAACAGCATTCTTTCTGATCGTCAAAAAGATGAATTGTAAGAGTTTTTTCTTTTCTTTTTTTTTTTTTCTTTTACTTTTTTTCTTTTGTTTTAATTAAAAGAAGATTCCAACGTGTTCCTTAGACATAAAGCCATTCTCGACTATCTTTCTTCGAGCGGCTTTACAGAATCTTTTACAAAATTGAAGTCTGAAACAAATAATGAGGATTTTGTTCCAGATGGCAAACAAAAATATGCTGGTTTATTAGAAAAGAAGTGGACTTCAGTTATCCGTCTACAGAAAAAGGTAATTTCCAATATATATATATAGTAGATAGTAGAAAACAAATGGGTTAATATTCTCTGTTTCCGAAAAAAGATTATGGAATTGGAAACCAAGTCTTCTCAGTTACAAGAAGAGGTTAACAGCGCGCCTTCTAGAAAACAGACCAGTTCATCCGATTGGATTCCACGCCCACCCGAAAAACAAAGTATGACGGGCCATCGAAGCCCTATTACCTGTGTGGTGTTTCACCCCGTCTATCAAATCATGGCTTCTTCTTCAGAAGACACAACTATCAAAATTTGGGATGCCGAGACAGGAGAATTCGAGCGTACCCTGAAAGGGCATACAAAAGCAGTACAAGACATTGCTTTTGATCCCAAAGGCAACTTTTTGGGTAATCGTTTGTTTTAACGTTATGCTCTGTTGGTGTACTTACTATGTGCTCTTTTAAAATAGTGTCTTGTTCGGCTGATCTTACAATCAAAGTATGGGATGTGAATAGCGATTACAAATGTATAAAGACTTTGTATGGACATGATCACAATATATCTTCTGTTTCCTATCTACCTTCAGGAGATCTCATTGTCTCTTCATCTCGAGATAAAACAGTCAAACTATGGGATGCTTCATCTGGGTAAATCTCCCTTTGCCTTTGTAAAATAAGCCATGTGTCTCACATCTTTCTAGATACTGCACAAAAACACTGGCTGGTCATTTGGATTGGGTGAGGTCTGTTGTGCCTAGTGAAGACGGCAAATACCTGCTGACTGCATCCAACGATCAGGTAAACAAAACAGAACGAAAGGTAAAAATGGCTGATCATTCATTCCTCTGTATTTTTTTTCAGACGGCTAGACTCTGGGATATTCAATCGGGAGAATCAAAGATGGAATTTAGAGGACATGAGCATGTGTTAGAGTGCGCTATTTTTGCTCCTGTTCACGCATACCCATTTATACAGGAGCTGATAGGTGATGAGGTAAAAAGATCTCCAAGAGCAGAGAATAAACAGTCCATCTAATCAGCATGCATCTATTTTAAACAGACCAAGACAAAAGATGCTTTACCCGGTCAATATGTGATTACCGCCTCAAGAGATAAAACAATCAAACTATGGAATTCAAATGGACAGCTATTACACACTATGGTAAACACCTTTCAAAAACAATAACAGTCATTATACTGAGTCCATATCTGTATTAGGTGGGACACGATAACTGGGTGAGAGGCTTGGTCGTTCATCCCAGTGGAAAGTATTTGCTGAGTGCTTCTGATGATAAGACCATCAAAATTTGGGATTTGAAAACAGGCCGTTGTGTAAAGACAATAGATGCTCATTCACACTTTGTCACTTGTATAGCGTACGTATATCTATCCCTTTCTTATTTGGTTACTTACTATCCATTAGTTACTGCCAAACGAGCCCTATGGTGGCTACTGGAAGTGTAGATCAAACGATTAAACTATGGCAATGTCGATAAAAAGAAAAGTTGGCAAAATACCATAAAGCAGAATGGCAAAAAAATCCACTTTAAAAAAACTTGTTTCCCCTTTAAAAAACAAAAGACCTCTAAAAAAAAAAAAAAAAAAAAAACAAAACCCCTCCAAAAAAAAAAAAAAAAAAAGCAACAACCAACCCTCCCCTTTTAAAAAAGCTCCAAAAAACCAAAAAAAAAAAAAAAAAAAAAAAAAAGCTTGAAAACGATTCATAAAAAAAAAAAAAAAAAAACTATAGAAACGAACCAAAAAATATTGTTTTCATTTTTCCCCACCTTTTTTTTTTTTTTTTTTTTCTTCCTGTAGGTGTGTATCGTTTGCCATAAATATATTTATATGAATATGAACATCTCTGTATTTGTATCTACCCATATCTATGCGCATCTATGCTTACACAGCACCTCTCATCCATCTATTTCACTCTCGCTTATCATTCCTTTTTAGCTCTACTCTTTATCGGTTTCTTATATCTAGAAAGATACTCTCTCCACCCTCTATTCATCCTTATCTCAGAAAGCGTCTTTCTTTTTTTTTTTTTTTTTTCAAAAAAAAAAAGAAAAAAAAAAAACAAACTATATAAAGCCTCTTTCTTTTTACCCTCTCTGTTTGCTTTAGAGTCTTATGTGTCTGTTTTTATAAAGAAAAAAAAAAAAAAAAGAGGGGAAAGCGTCTATGCATTCAATGTCCAATGAAAATCCCAAAAGATTGAAACACAGAAAGAGTAGGTTGGATTGGGAATCGTTTGTCAAGTAAGAATTCTTATTCTGGTTTAGAACCATCATGTATGTCTGGTATTCATGAATAGTCAATAGAATAATAGTCAAGGTTTGGGTACTGTTCGGTAATTCCCCCCCCCCTTAGAGTATTTATAAATAAATAAATATATATGTGTGTGCCTAGGCGTAAGCCAATGATTTTTTTTTGTTTTTTTTAATAGAAAGGTTTAGAAAGCAGGATTGTATCTGGTATGGCCAGAGTCTAATTTGTCTTGATCAATGACATGGCCACTATCCGAGTCATGAGTCATATGGATGGCCAAAGCAGCCTCTTCTTCAGCCACAGGTTTTGGATTGGATGAACTCCAATAGACCAAACGGGCCATGAAAGGGTGGTTGCATGTGTCGTGAGCAAGTGAGGGATAATATTGTCGGTAAGCAAAATAACTACACACAGTGCCTAAGAGAGAGCCGATAAAGACATCATGCCAATGATGGCGATAGTCCTCTGTACGTGAAATGGCTACCAAAGCAGCACCCACAAAAGGCGTTACTGCACAAAACCCCTTATAAGTATGCTATAGACACATAATCAACAATCCATTAAAAAAAAAAAAAAAAAAAAAACCAGATTTCAGTACAATCTTATCTTGAACTTACGCCCATTTGATCAAACAATCTTAATTTCCCTGCAATAAAGAACGATAGATAACCCAAGCCTGCAAATGAGACTATCGATTCAATTTAAGGTGAGTTTTTTTTTCGTGTGTGGAAGAGGGTGGGGCTCAGCCCGCAACCAAAAAAAAAAAAAAAAAGAGGTGTTTTACATGATGAATGTCCACTTGGGAAACTTTTAAATCCATCAATCATCATGTGTGAATGAATGTCTGTAGTGCAAATATCCACTGTGGACAAACCTAAAGGTGGGTCTTGTGCACCAGCAACGGGTACGCATCGAGAAAGCATATCCGGTCTTGGTCTGCCTACGGTTACCTAAGAAAATTTTCAAGTTGAGCTTATTTTTCATGATTGTTTCGGCGCATTCTTCCTTACTTTAATTACATCGGTTAACATAATAGTCATGGACAAGCCTAAACACAAGCCTAGAATCATCATCGGATTATTTTTTTTTTTTTTTTTAATAATTTATCCAAGGCAGCCTGTATAGGATTGTATACCTAAAACGCCTGCGTGGAAATCGTACCAGTTTCTTTTATAGCCAAAGTTGCTTAAAGTTATGAAACCAATAAGCAAAACAGGTGCCACCAAACAAATAATCTATGAAACCAAAAAAAAAAATTCAAAGATCAAAATCAGCTTGCAACAGAAAAAAAAAAAAGAGAGGCAGCGCTGTATTATAAAACATGGTTTTTATTGTTACCATTAATAGCCAAACGGGAATACGTTCATGTTCAGAATAGGGGAACGAAATGGTCTTGTCTTCTAATGAGAATTGTCGGTGAAAAGGTGTGATTTGATCAATACCAAAGAATACGGCTGCCATGATAATCACTAGCAGCCAATCAAATCCGTAAGAAGTGATCAATCGTCTTTGTATAGGATTGTTAGTCATGGTGTTCTAAGTGTACAATGAAAAGAGTGTGTGTGTGTGTGTGTGTGACCAAAAAGTAAACAATAGGAAAGAAGAAAGAAGTTGAAGAAAATGAATTTTCTCTTTTTGTACTTTTTCAAAAAAAAAAAAAAAAAAAAAAATTAAATATTAGAAATTAAAATCCAGTGCATCCACTCAGTTTGGCCTCTCCTTTTTTTTTTTTTTTTTTTTTTTTTTTTGGGGTTTTGATTCTAAGGCCTCCTTTTTTTTTTTGTTTTTGTTTTAGAGAGTGGATAAGAACAATAGACTTGTATACAAATCAATCACAGGAATCCTTCGAGAGCCAAAAAAAAAAAAAAAAATTAAAAATTAAAAATTAAAAAAAAAAATTTAGGGAAACGAGTAGTAGTGCATCTAAGCCCGAACTAAGGTTGCTTAAAATAGAAGGCTCGTCAAGGTTGACAACAAGGCTTAAAAAGGTACATTAGAAAGAATTGGGTTTGTGTGACTGCAGACCAAAGACACGGGTGTTATTATTATGATTAGGATGGAAAGAGCATTTGAACCTGTTCGGGTATTTTTAACAAGTCAAGTTCTTGTTGTAGCTGATATCTTTTTTCACTATTCCAGACGCTTCTGATTTGAAGCTGACGTTGAATGCGATGGGCGTGGCGTTGAGCGGTTTCTACTTTTTCCTTGCATTGTAAGAATAGAAGCTCAGCTCTTTCTAATTGGCTGTCAAGCACCCATTGACCGGAAAGACGGCTGATGTACTATGGGTAAGGATTGAGTTTAAATAAGAGGGTGTGGTTAGGGTTACACTTAGGCAGTCGTCTGGTGTGTGACATTCGGTCAGAATCTGTTCTCTCAGTCCCTTGAGCATAGATAGGGCGAAAAACAAGAGCATTTTGTCTGTGAGCCAATCTGACCAGAGAAACTCCCAGAGCCGCATCACACGCTGCAGACTGAACTCTCGTTTGAACCAGAGCAAGAACCAAGAGAACATGAACAGGAGATGGCCCAGCCCTAGCCGGTCGAGTGCCTGGTAGAGTTCTGGGTCCATAAAGCGTAACAGATGCCGGAATTCGTCTAGCTGTGCATAGAAATTGTATTGCTAAGTGGTTTTCGGTAATAAAACAGTGTGAGTTTTTTTTTTTTTTTTTTTTTTTGTTTAGTCCTCCTAGAGCCATAGATACTCACATTACGGTCCATAAAGCCCACAAAGGTCCAGAACGCAAGGACCTCGTCCTGCATCACCAACATGAGAGGGGAGAGAATATCAGACATGCCTTGTGAATAGGGTAGGAGCGGATTAAAGAGCTGATAGGCGATCAGGATATGCTTCATCTGCTCGAGCAGAGGCCCTAATAACGGCTGATCTCGGTCGGTTCGCTCAAGATCAGCCTCGATTGCCTTTTCTTGCTCTAGAAAAAGTTTAGACTGTCGCTTGTCGCTGTCGTGAAACCAGCTAGCCTTGATACGTTCGTAACGCGCGTGTAGTTCCCTATCGATGGTCTTTCGTTCATTGGCCGTAGACGACCAAGGATAGACGCCGAGCAAGAAAGGCCAGACTTCCCGTCGTCTGCTAAACGTCAAGCCTTCCCGAAATGCCTGTTCACGTGTCTTGGGGGCGATCCGACCTTGATCCGCTGCCTGAAAGCGCTGTACCATCGCTAGAATATCCTCGCCTGGCCATTGCGTCTCACCCGACTGGTAATAGAAAGGCCCTACCATCACCTCTGACTTGAGCCTCATCTGGAAAAAACCAGACTGGTATTGGGGTGCCTGCAGCTGGAGCGTATGGACCTCTGAAAGCGCACAGAGCTGTTCTCCCTTCACGCTCACCCATGCCTTCCCTGGTTCAAGCAGCCCGTCTTGGGAAAAGAAACGGCCGAGTTCTTCAATCGCTTCCTCCTCCAGCCAGCCTACCCTTATTTCCCCCTATCGTCTGTACTGTCAATAAAATACCGCCCTCTTTTAGTCTCCCCCACTTGCTTGCCTCCATGCTTGAAAGAAGACTGAAAAAGCCACGTCTTTTAGGCTCTGAGGAATAAAATCCGGATTTCGTATAGATCAACCGCATACGCTCAGTAGAATTCATCTTGCAAAAAAAAAAAAAAAAAAAAAAAAAAAAAAGAAAAAAGTCTTCATTTTATTGTTTGGCTTGGCGCTTCTCCTTGCTTAATAGTCTTCTGGCAATCTCGCTCACCACTTTACGGTCCGCAGTAGCCGGACTATGTTTCCAAGCCTTCATGAAGGCTCCAAGATCATTGTTAAGGACCAAACCTGGTGTTTGAAGGAGCGCCTCGATCTCCCTTTCAATCGCTTCGGGCGACATCGCCTCAGGCAGGTAACCTTTCAACACCTGGAGTTCCTCCATCTCTTGCTGAGCCAGCTCTGGACGTCCGCCGGCCGTGAACTGTTGGATGGAGTCTTGGCGACGCTTCATCGACTTTTGTATGACGGAAAGTATGGCGCTTTCTTCAGAACTGCCTTCCGTAAAATTGGGACTCTTGATATAGTAAGTGAAATCACTCAAAACACCTTTGACTACATTCAGTTCTGGTTGCTTTTTGGCTTTCATAAACCTCTTGCGATCTTCTTTTAATCGCACCACCAGTGATTCTACAATAAAGAAAAAAAAAAAAAAAAAATTTAACCATTTTGGTATACAGTCGGCCTTGACTTGCTATGCTTACCGGTGGCGGCGGCAGAGTAATATCGGTGGAAGCGAACAAGAGGTTGAAGCGATCTTGACAGGGACATGCTTGTGGATCGAATCTCAAAAATAGTCAAGGGTTGTTGTATTTTTTTTTTTTTTAAAAAAAAAATATTTCAAGGTACGCGTAAATAAAATTTTCAATGTCTGTGCATTGACACAAGCGTTGATTTGACAAGTCAGTTTCACACAGAGACGTGACGGGCTATTATTGAAATAGCCACCTGTTTTGTAGAACGGCTTTTACAAGAGCAATCGAATGTTAAGACTATTTGACAGTCCATACGATTGATAAACAAACTTAAACTGCCAAAAGACAGTGCGTGTTCACGTGACATGTTGGCGAGTCCTATAAATAAGACTTTCCATCTCTCTTTTCTTTTCCTTCCCTTTCTTCCTCAATGATTCAGTCGATCCATCAAACCACATCTTTTGCAGAAAAGTCTCCAAAGGGCCACATCAACCCTCAAAAACGTAAATTTCTTTCCTCTCTTTCTTTACATGTGTTTTTCTCTGAAAAAGTAACTGATTTACCTCCGACTTATGCCACTTTGCCGACAATCAAATTAGAAGAGGAGCTCAATCCGTTTGACCAGAGCTTTGAAGGGGCAACGGCCCATACCGCTTCAAAAGAGAATACGTTTGTAGCCTATAAGACTGTCAAGAAAAACGAGAAAACAGAAGAAGACCTGAAGCGAAAGAACTTTTTGGAAAGAAATAGAATCGGTAAGTCTCACTTTTTTCTCACTTATTCCCCCCTCCTGAGCATCTCTTTTTTCTTTAGCTGCCTTAAAATGCAGACAGCGAAAAAAGCAATGGCTCGAGAATCTACAGTCTAAAGTAGAATTTCTTACCAACGATAATGAACAATATCACTTGGAGATCAACGCTCTACGTCAAGAGTTGATCAGACTAAAATCGCTCCTTTTGGCTCACAAAGACTGTTCTATCAACCAACAGGCTATTTCTCATGCGCTTAGTCAACCCATTCCTGGCCTGTCTCAATCCCGCCACTCTCTGTAAGCCTCTATCTATCGCCATGCCATAAACAGTCCACGTACAGTCCAATATATATATATATATATATATATATGTATATGTATAGATCGCACTTGTAAGTCTGTGTTCACTTTTATACACACGCCCATATATATATACGTACATACATATATTTACTTGTACATTCATTCCAGCTTTTTTTTTTTTTTTTTTTTGGCTTTTTCTTTTAATTCGCTTGATTCATTTGTCCTGGTTGTTTTCTTTTATCTCTTAAAAAATACGTTATTGTCTTGTTATTGAAGGCCAAAAAGTAAAAAAAAAAAAAAAATATTCAAGTCTTGTCTAGGTCACTTGCCTTTTTCTGTATATTTTTCTGGCAAATGTTTATAAAGTTTCCAAATCAAGCCGTCTAAGTTTGCGATTATATGCCTTTTTTTTTTTTTTTTTTTTTTTGAAAAAGTAGAGAGCTTGTTTTCTTTCTGTTTTTATTGATTACTCTTTTAATCTATATTTTGAACAAGCCATGAACAACTACACGCTCTATGCAGATCAATTGTTAGATCAAGTGTTTCAGAACGCAAAAGAGAGTAACCCAGCTGAGGCGCTCTCTATGCATCCTGACTGGCAACCTCCAACTCAGCCTCAGATCGTCTCACCTCCTCCTAGGGTGCATCCAACGACCCCAAAAGAGGTTTCTATACGCAAGACAAAATACCCCTGGACCACTCCTTTCACACAAAAGAAACCGGTGCCTAAAAAGAAGGCAATGCCCAAGAAAAAAGAAATACCCCAAAAAAACACAGTGCGTTCAGATCCTAACCAGCCGAGTTTTTGGAAACCTCGAGAGACTGGATTGAAAGTACATTCGGTCAAGAAACCAAAAAGGCCCATGGCTTTCAAAACGCCACAGAAAAAACCGGGTGTCACAGTAAACTCTGTCAAGTCCCTCTCCGCTTCACCATCGCCTGCTACTTTACCCCCCTTGCTTGTCCTTCAACCGAACGCTCAAGGGTATTATGTCCTTCCAAGCTCTCTGCCTGAACCAGTGCCAAAACAGCCAACGCCTCAAAGGAAAAAGAAGATCACCACAACCATGCAGAATCCAAGGGAAGCCTCAAACGATAAATGTACCGTCATGTAAAGATTAGCTATGGGCTTGATCGATAGGTTTGGTATACATGATTATTTATTGGATGAGAATATATATATATATATATATACAACAATAAAGGCTGTTCAAATAACCTGTATGGCTGTACATAGTTTAGCTTCTACAGAATATAACATAGAACGTAGCTAAAAGAACCATTAGCTCTCTTTTTTTTTTTAAAAAAAAAAAAAAAAAACCACCTACCGTTACATCCTGTAAGCAATCGATCAAGAGCCGCTGTCGATTCAATATTCTGTTTGCTTTCTTCAGTCGTCCCAATTGGATTAAATCCTCAGCAAAATACAGCCAGCATTTGCATTCTAATAGGGGGTCTCTAAGTTCTTTGGCCAGTTGGATTTGTTTAAGAGCCAGTTCACCTGCTTTGTAAGCATAACGCTGATTTTCTTTTCCTAACGAACAGTACGCACCTCCCAACACTGCATAGTACAGCCCGGCAAAGGCTTTTTGATCTGTCTCGTTCCACCACCTTTGAAGCCGGCGTTCACTGTGCCAGTCCAGTCGGATGGACCGTGTCAAATAGTCTGTCTGGAGAGTCAGCGTGAGCCGTACGGTCGACTGTTGGCGTAAATCGAAACCAGTACATAATAAACCGACACATGCCCTTTCTTGCTCTTTCAAAATACCCTGCACATACTCTAACAGTCCAACGTCGTCAAACGTAATCCGTCCCTCAAACTGTTTCTTTTCTTTGGCTGCTTTCCCTGCCCACAGGAAAAATTCTGTCCAAGGCTGTCGTTGGCTGGCGATATAAACACTGTATTCTAACAATCTCAGGCTCTTTCTCTCTCTCTCTCTCTCTCTCTCTCTCTCTCTCTCTCTCTCTCTCTCTCTCTCTCTCTCTCTCTCTCTCTCTCTCTCTCTCTCTCTCTTTTCTTTTTTTTTTACCCTTCATCCCAGGCTCCTTGCCAAGCTGTTCATAAGAAAAGATCTCTTGAAATGTACTTTTTCTTGTCATGTCCGCATTAGATTATTTTTTTTAAAAAAAAAAATAAAAATAAAAAAAATCAAGAGTGATTTTTCTTTTACCCTAAAGCAAGTCAAACATAGCTTTTGGCTTTGTATGGCTCAGTGGTGAATTCTTTATGACAGTGGATTTCATTTAAAAGCGCGACATTTTTTTTTTTTTTTTTTTTTACTCGGGCTAAATAGCCCAAAAGAAAAAAAAAAAAAAAAAACCTTTGTTTATAAAACAAGTATATATATTATGGACATGAACGGTTCTTATGGTCTGAGCGGTCCAAGCATTACTATCAGAGAACTCACTAAAGATCGCATCAACTTTATTTTAAGCGATACTGATTTAAGGTAGAAAGGGAAGAATTGTGTCTTGATTATTAATTCCAACTAGTGTTGCTAATGCACTTCGTCGTGTCATGATTGCCGAAGTACCTACTGTTGGTAATTCGTACTTTTCTGATTCTTTTTTCGTTTTTTTTCTTATACTCATGTTATTATATAGCTATTGACATGGTGGAGATTGAGACGAATACAACAGTACTCGCTGACGAATTTATTGCCCATCGACTTGGTATGGTGCCTATCGACAGCAGAGAAGTAGAGAAATTACGTTATACTCGAGTAAGTGTCTCTGGTGATCAATAGACATGCTTGCGCGTGCACAGGCCCTCATGATCCTTTTCTTGATCCATAGGACTGTACCTGCTCTCAGTATTGCTCAGAATGCTCAGTTGAATTGACACTTCACGTAAAATGTACTGACGATAGAACAAAGGACGTCACCACACGCGATCTCATGTCAGCCAATCCCTCATTCACACCTGTTCTGCAAGGTAATTCTTCTATCGCTTACTTTCTCTAAACCATCTGATTTTAGACAAAGATGATACAGGTGTACTTTTGGTCAAGTTACGAAAAGGCCATGAACTGAAATTAAAGTGTATTGCGAAAAAAGTGAGTTTGGAGAGAGAGAGAGAGAAAAAGCGGATATGGCCCAACTAAAAAAATTTGTATTAGGGTGTGGCTAAAGAGCATGCCAAATGGAGTCCAGTGAGTGGTGTTTCGTTTGAATATGATCCATACAACAAACTAAGACATACAGCCTACTGGTTCGAAGAGACAGAAGACGAATGGTAAAGAACCAGAGACACTGGCTCACTTACTAAGCTTTCTTTTCTTAGGCCGTTAAGCAAAAACGCACAATTCGAAACACCTCCTGATAAAGATGAACGTAAAGCGAGAAAACTAAATAAAAAAAAAAGTATCCGTTTATTTACTTTTGTTATATCCTTAGCTTTTGATTATAATGCCAACCCTGACAAGTTTTACTTTGAAGCAGAGGTTAGATTTAAAAAAAAAAAAAAAAGGAATTAGATCCAAACTGAGAAACGTCTATAGACTGTGGGCTCTTTGGCGCCTGAAGAAGTTGTGACAATGGCCATGAAAACACTAGTCGATAAGTTGGCATATGTACAAATGCAAATACAAGAAGAAGTGGATATGAAAGAACAAGACGGTTCCGTTGCTTGGAACAACTATTAAACACACCTTCACACACACACACACACACACACACACACACACACACACGCACACACACAGACACACACACACACACACACACATATATATATATATATATATATATATACTATATTTTTGATTATGAATTTGCGCTAACATTAGAAAACATTTGCGTCAAGGCAAAGACAGTTTTACGTTGCTTGATAATAAAATTTACGCCAAAAAAAACCAGAAAGTATCAAAAACCATCGGCTTCCTTGATTTTTTTTGTTTCATTAAAAAGTGGCAACAAAGGCGTAAAGCTTTATTCAATTTACTAACAACTAGTGGGGATATTCCAAAAAATACTTTGATAGTTCTATAAAGGAAAGCTCTTTGAGACACATTAATACGCTAGACGAATTCAGCAGCGAATTTTTTTTTTTTTCAAGTGGTGATTGTAAAAAAAAAAAAAAAAAAAAAAGGGCGGCATCTACTCAAATACAAAGAGACATAACCTTATAAAGCTAAACGCTAGAAGAGCGAAATGTAGTCATACAAACACACACATAAAATTAGTCTGGTTGTGTATTCAGTCAGATGTACACCAAAGAATTTGGTTTTTATTGTTTGTACACTTTTCGGTTGTTGTGTTTGAAAGAAAAAGTTTGTTGCTATGGTGATACCACGTCAAATGACAATAACCGAAAAGGGGGTTATTCCAGGTACGCCTAAGCAAGCTTTGTAGCCATTTGAGTGGATGTATGGTATTGGATGGCCGCAAAGCATACAGCGTGTTTGTTTTTTTTTTTTTTTTTTTTTTTTATGCAGAGAAAGAGTGAAACATTTGTTTTGTTCGATTGGATGGCTGCAACTGAAAGCTTTTTGCTGTATGATGAGTCTACTGACTTTTCTGTCTGTCCAAACAAACGAATTTGATTTGCCCGAAAAGCTTATCTTTGAGTGTTTATTTCCAAACACATGCCAATCACTTTTGTTTATGCAGTTAGTCTTACCCACTCCTTTTTTCTACTACGCATTTTTCTTTCATTGAGCTATCGACAAATGCAAACTACAGTGTCCTTTTGATTTATTTACGACACTAAAGCACAAGTGGTTATGTATGTGCGTATGTGTGTATTCAAGTTTTTTTTTTTTTTTTTTCTTTTTTTTTGAAATATACAAACTCATTTTCTCTCGCAACTCAAATGACAACTGCTAATTAAGGATAAAATGATGCAAACAAGTATTTCAAGATAAGACTTTTTTTTTTTTCTTTTTCTTTTTCTTTTATTACTGAAATGAAAAATCTCAGTGTTATTTCATTTTTTGCTCTAAACGCATTAGCCATAGCGCAACAGAAAACATTCAGCACCTTTGACGCTGCTACTGAACAGAGCATCTATCAACACACAGATGCATTAATGGAAACCGACTCGGTAGCTACTTCATGCAGTAGCTGTATTTCTTTGTTGCAGATTTTAAAGAAAATGTCTTACCTTTCAGAACCTTTCTTGGTATCCACTCTTACCAAGATATGTAAAAGAACTAAAAAAGTGAATGATGAAGTGGTAAAGATTAGCCTTTTGTTTTGCTACCATATATATATATATATATATATATATATATATTTAAAAAAAAATTATAGTGTGAGGGCGTAATTCGAGAACAGGCTCCTATTATTCGTAGAGTTATTCCAGTAAATAGACATATTCAGTGGGAAGCCCCCCCCCTCTAAAACGCTTTTTTTTTTTTTTTTTTTTTTCATTATTAGACTATGAATATATCAGGTCGAGATGGACATTTACTGTGTGCGGCCATACTTAACTCTTGTCCTTATCCAGGTAGATTTTTACAAAATCTATCATTTTATTTATTTTTTCAGAGGTTGATGCATGGAATGTCACATTTCCAGCACCCGAATCCAAAAAATCGCCTATCAAATCGGAAGGAAAAACATTTACGGTACTTCAATTGAGCGATTGGCATATTGATCCAGAATACATGGTAAGAAAACCTATCTAGACACCCCTAGATAACCCATATTACTATCAGCCCGGTGCAGAAGTAAATTGCGACAAGCCCATTTGTTGTAGAGCTGCCTATACAGATTATACCAACATTACAAAGCCAGCCTCTATCTGGGGTAAGAACGGTCTTGTGAGGGGAATGTCGTTAACCATTCCTTAGGTGACTACAACTGCGATACACCTTTGACTTTGATTGAATCCATGCTACGATTTATACCGGAAATAGAAAAAGACATACGATTCAGCGTATTGACGGGTGATGTCCCGCCCCATGAGGTCTGGTCCACATTACCGTTTGGTAAGACCCAGCTGATCGAGGACGAAACATACAAGTTGCTTCACAAGCATTTTGACTCGCCCAGCATGGTTAATTCTATGTTATATCCTGCTGTGGGAAACCATGAGGCCGCGCCCACCAATAACTTTCCATTAAAACACTCGGGAATTCCTTTTGAGAAAAAGTATCTCGATCTCAAATGGCTCTACCGAAGCCTGGCCCACAACTGGCAAGGATGGCTGTCCCCCAGAACACACCCGATGGTAGAGACTAACACCGGAAGCTACTCTGCTAGACCTATGCCTGGGCTCAAACTAATCAGTTTGAACACCAACTTTTGTTACACTCTGAATTGGTGGCTTTATGAGCAACCTACCCAAAAGGTAAAATAAATGGCCCGGTGGACGAATCAGTGTCTCATATACACTGTACGTAGGATCCTAACGGCATCTTTGCTTGGTTGATCAAAGAGCTGCAAGATGCAGAAAACAGAAACGAACGGGCCTGGATTATTGGTCATATCGCTCCTGGCGATAACACCTGTTTTCATGACTACTCTAATTATTATTCTCAAATCGTCGAGCGCTACGCTCACGTCATTTCTGGTCAATTCTTTGGTCATACTCACAAGTAAAAAAAAAAAAAAAAAAAAAAGAGATCTACTCACTATTTTCTCCAGAGACGAGCTCTCTATTTTTTATGCTAATCATAAAGAAAGAACTGCGGAAAATGCCATCTCTGTAGGCTACATTGCACCTTCCATCACACCCTATTTAAACTTGAATCCCGGGTTTAGGTACGCAGACTACCTATTGCTATCGTTGTAGTTAGCTCACCTTAGTTTTCTTTTTCTAGAATATATAAAGTAGATACCAAGACTTTTGAAATCGTTGACTCTATCACTTACACGGCCGATTTAGGAAAAGCAATTGATCAATTCCATGAACCTGTAAGTGATAAAAAAAAAAAGGTAAACTCTCTCACTGACTTTGTTTTCCTAGGTTTGGCAAGTAGAGTACTCTGCAAGAGAAGCATACAACTCAAGTCGAGCTCAGCTAAGCTCATCTACCTCTCCCTTGTCTGCTGCCTGGTGGCATCAGGTCACGGTGGACATGGAAGAAGAAGACTCTGAGTCTTTCAAGAAATATCAGCTCTTTAAGTCAAAATCTTCACCAATTATCCGTCAATGCGATGAGGAATGCAAAGCAAATACCATCTGTAACATACGTGCGGGCAACTCTGAAAGACGGTGCGACTATGAATCTGACGTCTTTGGGGGTGAACGTTATAAGCCTGAATCACATCTATGTGGCCTTACCTTATCAAAACTCTAAAACAAACCTTATTACATTCTTCATCCTATCGTAGTTCTCTTTCTTGTCACTTATATATTCAACATCTTGATATAGGCCTTACAAAATAATAAAAAATAATAACTTTATAAAATCACGTAATGTGTGTAAGACCTTCTGAAAGGATTAGCCATTTTGGATTTTTGTTTTTATTCTTCTTTTTCCGTTTTGGCCAAACTCTATTTAAACTACTGCCACTTCTTTTACTATTCTATAGCTTGCATCTTTGGTTTAAAGATAGATCTACGCTTTATACAAAGGAACTAAATGACGATAGAACTGAATTGTCATGACGTTTTTTCGAAAAAGACATCTACGTCATAAAGTCTTCATTATGCACTTACTACGATTGGGTAAAACGCTTGTTTCCAAATGTCAGTGTGACGAAGATCAAACCAAACCAAAAAGACTATAAAAGAAGGCTATTGTTACTATTGCTTCTTTATAAAAACATAGTTTTATCTTTTTTAAAAAAAAAAAAAAAAAAAATGTCTTCTCCTATCCGTCAAACCTCTCATATCAACACACAAGGTCCCTCGGTTCCAACACACGGTCAACCTTTAGACCAAACCAGCCACCGAATGGAAGATAACGATACCACTAAGACCCTGGCATCTACTCCCACCTCAGGCCGTAGTGCTTCCTCTAGTCAAAAACTGAAGGCTGATAGCAACGCCTTCTTTGAACCTCATCACTTTGAAGACGTCAAGCTTTCTCCTGGTGAAAGAGCCAAGAAGTTGGGCAAAGAAATGGAGAGCGCCAACTTTGAAGAGAGAAGAAGATCTTTGGGTAACGCTGACAAGTTGCTCAACATCGGAAAAAGCAAAGATGTCAAGATTCAATAAATTACTTACTTTTCTAATCATAATAAATCTATCCAAAACTTTTTTTGTATTCTTTCATTTATTTACATCTTTATTTTATTTTTTTATTTTTTTTATTTGTATACATATGTTTTTATGTGTTGCTTCCATTATTACTATTATTGCTACTATTATTGGCGTTGTTCTGTTGCTGTTGTTGTTGTTGCTGTTGTTGTTGTTGTTGTTGTTGTTGTTGTTGTTGTTGTTGTTGTTGTTGTTGTTGTTGTTGTTGTTGTTGGAAATGTAAAAGTGTGTTTCTTTGCTGGGCTGCACTCGCAACAGCAGCTGCTTGCTGTCGCTGTTGCTGCAAGCTCAGTTGAAACTGTTGAAGATTAGCAGCATTGATCATACCAGGTCGATTGTTCATACGCAATCCGTTCTGCTGCTGCTGTTGCTGCTGCTGTTGCTGTTGTTGCTGTCTTAGAGCCTGGAGTGCTGCCATATTTTGTATCGGCCCTTGACCACGGCCTCTTTGTAGATTCTTTTGTGCTATTAACTGCTGTATAATCTGAGCCTGTTGAGGATTGGCTTGCTTATTTTGAGCAATAGCAGCAGCCATACGTTGTTGTTGCAAATGTTGATGTTCCTGTATAATCTGCTGTTGTGACATTTGGATACGACGTAGCTGTGCCTGAGCCTCTTCAGCTGGAATCTTACCCTGCTGAGCCATTGTACCCAGTTGACTACGTTGAACTATAAGCTGAGCCATTTGCTGTTGATGTTGTGGTTGAAGCTGTGCTAGTATTTGCTGAAGCGAGATACCTATACATAAACCATCAGTTTTTGTTTGTAAGCGTTTATCTCGCTAAAGAGAAGAAGACAGTGTGTTGAGACCATACCTTGCTGTCCAGGGTTTTGCTGCATAGGTGTAGCGTTTTGTTGAACGGGTATGGTATTCTGCAGTGGCGTACCAGTCTATACATGATACTGTTAAGTAAAAAGACAACAATAAAAAAAAGCTTACTCTTTGTTGTACAGGCGATGGTTGGTTCATCTGTACCTGAGCCTGTTGCTGCTGCTGTACCTGTTGCTGTACCTGTTGCTGCACCTGTTGTTGTACCTGTTGTTGCTGTTGTACCTGTTGCTGCACCTGTTGCTGCACCTGTTGCTGTTGTACCTGTTGCTGCTGCTGTGCCTGCTGCTGCTGTGCCTGTTGCTGTTGAGTCTGTGCTTGAGCTGCCTGTGCTTGAGCTTGTATGGCAGCGGCTTGTTGAAAGGCTGCCTGTTGTTGTTGCTGTTGTCTGGTTGAGTTTGTTATTTGCGCTAAAATTTGCTGTACAGCGCCAGCAGGCAAAATGTTGGAGTGTACTAATTGCTGTATACGTTGCATTGAGAGTTGTAAGTTGCCGGAATTCAAAGCTTGGGCTAACACAGACTGTTGAAGCTGAGTGAGTCCTGTTATTTTGTTTCCGTTTGGATTATTGTTGACAGGCAATCCTATGTGTGGAGAAGGCGATTGTGATGTTCGTGCAGGCAATGCAGCAGAAGGCATTCCAGCCATATGTTGTTGTTGTTGCTGCTGTTGTTGCTGTTGCTGTTGTTGTTGCTGTTGCTGTTGCTGTTGCTGCTGCTGTTGCTGCTGCTGTAATGCAGCCATGTGTTGAGCAGTAAGCGCTGTTTGAACAGGTGTAGATGCTTGCTGTTGCTGCGTCTGAGGAGGTAAAGCCAGTTGAGGTTGTTGTAATTGACGTGGTAATGTGGCAGCTTGCTGTAAAGGGGTTTGTATTTGTGATACAGTAGGTGTACTAATATGCGATTGAGAGGGGGTCGAATGAGCAGTGGAAGGAATTTGTGGTTGATTCAAGCCTTGCTGCTGCTGCTGTTGTTGCTGCTGCTGTTGTTGCTGCTGCGTATTTTGCATTTGCGTTTGTAATTGAGCAATGTGGTTGATTTGTTGAAGTGGTTGCGAATGAACCTGGGGTTGTGTTTGTTGTGTTACTTGTTGAGTCTGTTGCGCTTGAGCCTGTTGCGCTTGTTGTACTTGAGCCTGTTGCGCTGCTACTTGCTGTTGGGCAAATAGAGCACGCTGCTGAGGCGTTAGCATAGCCATTTTGGCTTGCAATGCACGGTTTTGCTGCGCTTGAAGTTGTTGTAATTGTTGAGCAGTAGGTATTGCCATGCGATTGTTTGGAGAAGGTGGTATTATGTTGGCAGTCGTATGGTCGGATATAAGATTATTAAATTGACCATAGGTAGATTTGACTTGTGTGATATAAGTCTCCATGAGCTGCTCAGTTCCTAAGTTAAATTTGATATTTCCTCCATCAATGCTTGTATCGTATGCTGTTCCCCAACGAAATACACCATCGTATTTTCCGCTAAACAGATAAATATTTATGAGAGTATAAACTTTTTGTTCGCCTTCTGATCTTTCAAATCGGAGCGATCGAATGCATTTTTTGCCTTCAGATACAGGAACAGGTTCCATCATTGATTTTCGACCTTTGCCTTTTTTTATATCAATAGAGGGCAATGGCTCTGCACTGGATTTCTGCTTTTTGACTCTCCAGTCCTGAAGATAAGATATTTTACTGAAGCTGGGCTCAAAAGGAAAAGGCCGCTTTGCTCTCTACTCAGAGTAAGTTTCTGTTCAGCTGCAGACAGGCTGTTGTTTACCTGATCTTTCAATGTCAAAAGTCTCATACTCTCTGCCTGTTTGGCTAGCTTTTGCTCTCTTTCAACTGAGTTCCACTTTAGTTTTTTTTTCACTTTTTTTGGTGCGGATGCGTATTCCGAAGCATTGCTAAGTCGTGTTACTTGAATAGAAGGATCTAAACACAAAGGCTCCTCTGTCGCAATCTGTGCTTTTGTCAGTTTCTAAATTTGTTTCCCACTTTGTTTTTTTTAATTTTTTTCTGTTTACAAGAATTTTCGCCTCTACTTCCAAAGCAATATCTTCTGTCCAGGGCAATCCCCAATCTTCGCTTAATAGCGCAACATCAGTCCAAACACTTTCGGCGGTAGGTTTCATTACTACCCTTTTGATTTCCATAGTTTCTGATCGATGATCGTGGATCTCAACAATTAGACAGCCTAAGCATCTATAGTATTAAGGTACCTATTATTCATCATAAGGAAACCAAAATACCTACCGTCGTAGTACCGACAAGATGCCTCATTAAATACATCCATCAAATCGCCTGGCAACCTCTTTTCTTTTATACACGATAGAAAATCCTATTACTAGTTGAATGACAGTACTGTTTTTTCTATGAGACTTACTTTAAATTGACTTTTGTACGAAAAAAATCCATCCTACATAATAAAAAAAGAAAACAAGCAAACAAACTCGTCAGGAATCCTTTTTCTCATCGTAAAGCATCACGCATCAACAAACCTCATGCTCAAACTTAAAGTAAGTTGCGTATAAATGCAGACAAAGTGAAGCTGGATCCCCAGTGTGTCTATTCAGTAATTCTACAATGAGTGTTTAACATGTGAGCAACACCAGCTAAAAAAAGTCAATATGAACGACCTACCTCTTTCTCTAAGAGAACAAGTGGTGGGCTTTTTGAAAAAAAAATGTGAGATTGATTCTGTAACTGAATGTTTATCGTTTTACGTTGTTTTGTTTGAGTGTAGAGGAAGCCTGTTGAGAATGAAGCTCTGCTAATTGAGTCATCGAGCTTTGGTCTGCCACAACAGAAGCCATTTAATGTAAAGTGTATAGAAAGAAAGTGGTGGTAGGTGTGTGCGTGTCTACGATGCAAAAATAAAAATAAAAGACAAGAAGGACAAAAAAAAAGTAATAAAGTAAAAGCAAAATGCTAATTAGATAAAATCACGTGCTCTGACAATTTTGATCGTCTCAACTCTTGTAGTGCACATTACGTAAGAAGTCTGCCTTAGTATATATAGCTGTGACCAATTTACTATAAGATAAACTGTTTTTTAGCAATAAAAAGAGAGCAACGACAACAACGAGATATTCGAAAAGAAAAAGTACTACCTGAAGAAAATTCATCGAAAAGGTTAGCGGTTGACTGGCTACTGTTATGGGTAGAAACCCGAAATACAAACGATGGCAACTTTGTAGGCTTATTTCAAATTTTGAAGCTGAATTTCTAGCAATCTGCTATCGCAAAAGAGCTTTGCTTGTCTATCAGTTAATTAAACTGAATCACTCAGTGTTTTTATGGCACAAGGGTTGACTCCTTTTTTTCAGTTCATAGCCTTATTTCGTTTATGGTGTATTTTTCAGTGGTTTTTTAATTATCAAGTTTTTAGCAGATACTAGAGAAAGTTGTGAAGGCTTATCTCGAGCAACTGCAGTATTTGAATCCACCTTTTCTGTAAGCATAAACTGACCAATCAAAGTTAATAGGGGCGATATTTACAAACTGTATAAAAAATTTATACTGTGAACACTACACATTGTTTTTAATCATATTTGGATTTCCAAATCCAAGAGTTGCCCATAATTCCTTGTCCTTGTTTGTCAGCTTTCCTATAGTATTTTGCTGCCAGAAAAACATCTCTCTTGACGCCAACACCTTCATTGTAACAATGTGCAACATCGTTTTGAGCATCTGCATCGCCTAAATCTGCTGCCACTTTAAAAAAGTAAGCAGCAGACTCTTTGTTTTTTTTGCACTGGATACTACGTTAGCTAATTTAATTCAGAGATCGGTGCTAAGCGCTTACCCCCCAACCGTGTTTAAAAGAAACACCCAACTCGTATATAGCCATGACCAGCTCGCCTTTAGACGCTGACTGGCTCACTGTATTTGCAATATTGGTCAGATTTTCAACAGCGTGCTCTGCAGCTTTCTGCAAATACTGAAATGCAGCCTGTTCATTTTTTTTACAACCCTTGAAGAAAATTGAGATATAGTTTTGGTTAAATCAGCTTACCCAACCGTGTCTTAGTGAAATACCGTAAAAGAACATGCCTAGAAGATCGCCTTGATCAGAGGCTGTCTGGAATAGGCTTGTTGCTTTCTCTAGCTGACCACACTCGTGGAATGTGATACCTTCTTGAACAAGATTCTCTGAGCTATTTTTTGATGACACGGCCTTAGATAGTTGTGGAAGGGAGGAAGCCACAGCATCTAATAACGTGTTTAATGTATTATTAGATCCTATTTCTGAAAAGCCTAACCACGGTTTTTTTTTGGCGATTCACTCGCTACTGTTTGAGGAATGAACTCACTCTATTTATATAATAAATTTCTATTTTATTGTTCCTTCAAATTTCTTACTTTGTTTCTATATTTAGTAAGAGAAAAGGTAAATTCTAGTTACTATTTCATGCAATAGAAGTCAATAGCTTTCTCTTTACTTTTTACTGCCAATTAGCGAGAATCTTTTAAACATGATAAAGGGTGTTAGTTCGGAATAAGGATCAGAGAAAAAACAACAAAGGGGATAGGACAAAGAAAAAAGAGGAAGATCAAAGCCAAAAAGCGTAGATTTTCTTTCAAAGAGCGCAGACTTTTCCGACATATCTCTATCCCAAAATCCAATCACAGACATCGTATTACATATTCCGATGGTGCTAGTTCAATTTTGGCACAGTACTTCCACTATCAATTAGACACCTTTGTGAAAAGATTGATCGGATTCTAAAAGAATTTTGGTCGCTTTTCTTTTCAAACTTAATTTTACTTTTCATGACTGCTCAAACGCGATCTCCTTCTCGTGCAACATACATATATATATAATCCAAGAACAAAATAAAAAAACCTTGGGCTTTGTCCCTATAAAAAATTTTCTTTCTTGTAAAGGAATAGAGTCAACTGATCAGATCAGTGAGCTGTATATATGTACAAATAAATGAATAATGTTGACAGTGGTGAGTTGTCAGTAATGTGTGCTGTATTAACAAGGACATAGCTGCGTTTGTAAACTCTTCTTAGTCGAAGGGACTGTCTAACTCACATTGTAGACGGAATAGGGCGATATCGAGAGTGGCGGATATACTGTCAATATAGATGACTTTTTGCCGCACACAAAGAAAGAATGTGATTCAGTTTACATTATCTGAGGACACCAGGAAAAAAAGGGGCTGTGTGTCTGAGGGACAAAGGTGTACAACAGTACTTTACTGCTGGTTTTGTGGTGAAGTAAGCGGAACCAAGTGATGGGGAATGCTATCGGCAATAGTGCTTCCCCAGAAAGAGGTCTAATAAATTTGTTCAAAAGCTTTTTCAAGTGGTTTTTTGTAAGTCTATGTCACAGGAAATAGCAATATTAAGCAGCGTAAAATGGCCAACAGCTGTATCTTGAAAAGAAAAGTCACAATTGGATCGAATGATGCATAATGTTTTGTTCTCGGGCAATGGTTAGTCAACGAAGTGATTCTTCTGTCCAGTATTAATGTATACTGGATACTCCAGATAATTCAAAGGAAGAGAAGAGGGGCGACCATGCTAAAATGCGATAGGATGAGTTAGGCTCCCAAGAAACTGTTACTAAGAGGTGACAAACTTTTTTTCTGGAGAGGATGCCTGTGTTTTATCAAAGTTTAGTTTCAAATTTGAGGATCGCTCCTATCTTGCTATTATTCTCTAAGCAGAAATTGAGTAACCATATCTTTGTGATTGTTTTTCTGTTGTTCAAATCCTGGTCACGGCGAGCCAATAAAAAATTTGACATTATATACCATATTCGTTAAAACGCTTCCTTGAAAAAGATAAAAAAGCAAAAGAAAGTTCGTTCAAAGCGGGTGTTAAAGAGATAATCGACAGTATTCATTAACCCAAGTAAGAGCACTTGAGACTCAATGATCACATAGGCCTCTTTATTTAACAGAAACCTACTACTATGAAGATATAGGCCTTACTCTTTGTGTTACAAAATACGTAAACAGACCATGTTTTAAATCATTTGGTTATTGGTAAATGAGCTTTAATAATGCTCTGTTTCTCATACAGTCGTAGTTTATTTATACTTTATTTCGTACAAATTAGGAACTGGGCTGCCTCGGATACTGTATTCAAGAGAGGCTTCATATGTCGCCATCGGATTTTAGCTGTTACATCAATATTTAATCATTGAAAAGCGTTGATATTTTCTGCTACAAATCTTTTCTCAGACCTGATTGTTTTTTTTTGCGTAACGTTTATTTGAGTAGTGTCAGAACTTACAGAAATAGAGTTTTGACTGATAATCAAATGTCTTCCAAAAGTGGGCCTTTGATTCCTGGTAGATCAGGCTATATGATACTTAATTCGTCAGTGTAAATGTTTCTTGTTATATTTTCTTTATTTTTGGTGCAAGTAGCATATTGATTAGTACTATATTGTATGTTTGTAGAAATCAATGAAAAGCATTCAATATGAATAGAAAGATACTTGTTGTATGACGAAAAATAAATAGATATAAAAATTAATGTATTCCGAAGATTTATAAATTGGCAAATATGGTTCCATCTGGTTGGAATAAGTTTTGCCAAGCAGATTTACGTTGAAAGAAGTACAGTATTTCAACTTGAGATTGGGACCAATTGGACAAATATTTTGAGACGCCCATACAAATAAGCTGGCCGTCTAAAAAAAAACATCTAAAAAAAAATCCAATTGGTCTTAATCTCAGGTTGAAATACTGTATTCAATATCTAGCAACAACTGAGATTGTAATTCATAGTCCTATATGAGTTTGAATGTCTTTTTGAGTAGGGTTTTCAACCAAAAATTGTCACTCTCTACTCCTTTTACCCCTCTCTCTCCCTCCCTTCTTTCTTTTTGATCAGACTTTTTTTTTATTTTTATTTTTTCACTTTTCTTATTGATCTTTGATATTTTTTTTTTTTGCGCTACTATTATGTCGTTTGCTTCTCCAGAAAAAGGAAACAAACGTAAGCCCGGACTCCGTCTGACTGCAGAACACTTACAAATGGGCCATTCGTCTAGCACATCACCCAATAACAATACATTTCGTGAGCAAATCGGCCACATTGTCAACGGGAATACTCCAGAAAGCTTTAGCGACCAACAAAAACAAAAGCATCAAAACGAGGAAACGTCCTTGGCTGCTAGCTACCTGGCTATGAGTCGGCAAGAGGTGCCCAAAACACAAAGTATACGTACAGAACAGCCTACAACGACAACGCCAGCACCCAACCACTTTATGGAAATTAAAGTGCAGGACCTCACAACGCTTTCTCGTTTGGGAGAGGGTGCGGCTGGTACCGTACGTAAAGTTCTGCATAAACCCACTGAGCTTGTCATGGCCAAAAAGGTAAAACGGCAAATGAGACGTGCACAATTAATGTTTTTGCTAAGAAACAAACGTAGTCCATTTCGACAGAGCCTGACCCAAACGTTCAGCGCCAAATATTACGTGAGCTAGCCTTTTTAAAAACATGTGATTCTCCTTATATCGTTTCATTTTATGGTGTGTTTCTTGACGATGGAGATACAACTGTGTCGTTATGTATGGAATACTGTGAGGCAGGTAGCTTGGAAGATATTTACAAGCGAGCTAGAAGTCTTGGAGGCGTAATTGGTGAGCCTGTGCTCGAACGTATCGCAGAATCAGTAAGTTATTTTTTTTCTTAAAAAAAAAAAAAAAGATGACAGAATTTTTTATAACAAGGCTTTTGTTACTTTGCCTCGCTTTCATATGTATTTTTTAAAAGGTGTGCAAAGGTCTTGTCTATCTGCATACAAAACGAGTGATTCATAGAGGTAATATTTTGACATTAATAAGCATTATTTTAATTTCTTTAGATATAAAACCATCCAACATTGTGGTGACACGAAAAGGAGAAATCAAGCTATGTGACTTTGGGGTTTCTGGAGAATTAATTAACTCACTTGCTCAAACCTTTACTGGGACACAATACTACATGGCAGTAAGCGACTAATATATGTACTAAGAAACCCACTTTCTTACTGTCTTTAGCCTGAGCGTATTCAAGGAAACGCATATGCAGTACAGTCCGATATTTGGTCCCTCGGTTTAACATTAATTGAAGTGTCACAAAACCATCCTGCTTTGCCGCCACCCGATCAGCCTCATCTCTCTATTTTTGAGCTTTTAGATTATATTGTTAGACAGCCTGTGCCTCAAATACAAGGCAATCATATATCCGAAGAATGCAAAAATTTTGTGGCCATCTGGTACAAAAACACGATTGATTGTTTAAGTGATTATTGACCTTTTTTTTTTTAAAAAAAAATAGCCTAACTAAGGATCCCAACTATCGACCTACACCCTCTCGTATGTTGCAACATCCTTTTATTTTAAAATGGGAAAACGTTCATATGGATCTGGGACAATGGGTCAAAGAAGTTTGGGGGTGGGCTTAGTATTGCCGCATTTTGTTTTATTTTATTTTCATTACCAATCCTCATCAAATAAACCCGGAATCACAGTAGCTTCGATTAGCTCAGCACTTTGAAGAGATCCTCGAGCTTGTCTGGATAAAAACGATGTCTTTTCATTTCTTTCTTTTCGTATTTCGAATTGAGGTGGTAGTTCTGGAAGACTAAAGTAACTAGGTGGTTGATCTTCACCATTTTGATGAGGTGTATTAAGTAAAGCCGAGGTTAAGGGTCCAATCAGTTCACTAGGTAACCCCTGTGGGGGCGCAGGCTCGTCCAGCTGCGGGTCAAAGAACAGAGGACATTCCTTAGACTGTCTATAATCCCGAATTGAAGTAAGGTTAGGTACGCGCAACAGCTGATCTGCTGGGAGATTGGCAATAGCAATGGGGATAGTAAACTCAGAAAAATAGGATGATTTAAACAAGTGCCCTTGTTGCTCAATGGATGCTTGGATACAAATGTCGTAGTGAACACGAGTATGACGAGAGGTAAAAGAAGGTGAGACAAGGCGAGTGGGGATCACAAATTGAATAGCCTGAGATATCGCTTTGTTGGGTTGAACAGCAACATTATCTTGGAGAACAACACGAACACTATCTCTAAAAGCAGTTCCTTGTTGGACAAGCATTTTTCCTTCGTGATGCTTACGGAGCTTAAAATTCAGACCAGTGATTTTTGAGTCAGAGTGAAGCATGGTCATATTTAACTGCATTTGAAATGTTTCATCTACACAGAGCAGTTTTGAATAACAGTCCTTACTTTTAATCTATAAGCTTACCAGGGCAGTAAGTTTGCTTGTCTAGTTTGGCTTGAACCTCTATTAGTGCCTTTCTCTCTTTGGATACGGTTGTTTTGTACACCCATTCTTTGTCTGCTCTTCTTGTATCAAAAAACCACACATTTATCTGATTGTATTTAGCTCCTACCTGGAATTGAAACAAGAATAGGTCTATAGGGTGTAATGTATTCTTTACTCTTCACTCCAGATTGTAGAGCTGGCCCATCTGCTTGTGCAGACCAGATAAATCGGATACCAAAACCTGCTGGCTCATCCATAGATGGAGGAAAGTTGACATTTGGAAACTAAAGACAATCGTTTAGCTTTTCCTTGACCAAAAAAAAGTATTTCAAAACAAAACCACTTGCCTTTAAAGCAAATGGATATTCATGTCTTCCAGGTTCTATTTCCTCCCATCCACATTGCGCATATGCTATACATATAAAAGAATGTTTCAAAAACAGAAAGCAAAATATTTAGATATATAATTACGTAGAGATTCTTGCCCAAACAGCTTAAAGTCTACATCAAAAAACGTAGTCATCATTTCATGTATCCAATCCCCTTTGCTATCGGTTCCACCTTCGTCTATTTTAACTGTAGCTACCTCTTCTGCTCGGAACTGAGACTTTGTGTTAAAAAAAAAGGCGTCTTTGTACGCATGGGTTATCAGCCTACCTTTATTCGAATTCTTGTAATGTTCAATGTCTCTGTATTACTGAGTACCACTTTTCCTGAAGGCATATTTTATCAATATACTTCTTTTTGTCTTATACTGCTTCTAAAAGGCTAAAGGCTGCTTACCTCGAATTATTCTGTTAGGACGAATAATGATATGACTACCGCCATCAAACTCTACTGAGAGGGTTGGCACTGAAACACTTTCTTTACTCTTCGACTGAATGCTTGCTGCACTGTCATTGTCGGTGGAATTATTGGCAAGTTGAATTTCGGTAAGAGACATAAAAGAAAGCTCAATATACATTATGTCATTTCTTACTCGTACTATTACAGACCCAGTATAACATGTGTAACGTGTGACGATTTTTTGAATACATACAAAGGGAAAGTGCGGGTTGCAAAGCGATGTCGACTATTTTAATCTTTTTTTTTTTTGCCATATTCAGTGTCATATCCCAAGTGGTTGTTATGGCGTCAAACAATTTAGAATTACACAGAAAATCATCCAGTAGATATTGTAAGGTCTTGAGTTTTTAACTGAAAAAAGCGTTAAGCCATTGGACGGATCATAAAGCCATAAGCAGCTGTGGGAGTTACAATGGCGTAAGTCGCTTGTAGTATATATATCGTTCTACAGATAACAGATCGGCACATATGCAAGATGTCCAAGAAGTATTACTTGGTCTGTTTCTTCGTGTTTTATGCAGAAAAAAATTATATGTGCACCTATTACAAACAGAGGATTGGTATGCTGCATTTCTTGTGTGCAAAACACATGTCCATAACTTGATTCATTTGAAATATACAGCTCAGGCTAGTATTTGGGTCGAAGGCATACACTTTGTTGTCTTACTTTCTCTTGTAAAGGCTTAGTAGTCTATAAGGTTTTTTTTTTTAATATACATGATCTTAAAAAAAATATGAACCTACACACTCAATAACACTACTTTATGGGCCCGCCTGCTGGAAGTCGCCACTCTTGCTTGCTAAAGTAAGTATCGACTTTTTTAAGAGCCTTTCATCCATGTGCAAATGCGCTGTCTATTACTCTGTATGAAGCGTCGCAGATAATCAAAACAAAACAGAGCTATGACAGCAGACTGATTGTATCTACATATCGAATCTCGCCTGGAGCTTTTTTTCTTTCTACTCTGCTAAAAAAAAGCACTTTGAAATTCAGGTATTTATACAAACTGTCAATATTTATTGTTGTGGCGCAGTTTGTACTGATCTACTTCTTTTTCTTTTTCTTTTTTTTTTTTTTTGATACCTAGAAAGTTTCGACTTAGATTAGCCATGAATACCTATAAGCCCTACAGCAAACGTGCCCAACAACATAGTAACGCCTGTGCTAGAAGCCTTTTGGAGCTAATGGAACGTAAACAGACTAATTTGTCTGTTGCTGTCGATGTCACTACTAAAAAAGAGTTGATCTCTATTGCCGACGCCATTGGCCCTTATATCTGTGTTTTGAAAGTATGGTTTTAAAGCAGCATATAGCACACACTTGCACTTTTTCTAAACCTTTTTTTTTTTTTTTTTTTTTTTTTTTTGAAAAATAACAATAACTACACAAAAGACTCATATTGACATCGTTGAAGATTTTGATGTTGACTTGATTGAACAATTGCAAGAATTGTCAAAAAAACACGACTTTTTGTTTTTTGAAGATCGCAAATTTGCCGATATTGGTAACATTATTCTTGATAAGCGATATACCTTTGTATAAACCTCAAAGTATTTAGGCAATACTGTCAAGCATCAGTACGCTAATGGCATTTATAAGATCGCCTCTTGGTCTCATATTACCAATGCTCATACAGTCCCTGGTGAGGGCATTATCAAGGGTTTGGGTGAAGTTGGTCTTCCTCTTGGTCGTGGACTTCTCTTGCTTGCCGAAATGTCATCCAAGGGGGCCTTGACCAAGGGTGACTACACCACCGACTCTGTGGAAATGGCTCGTCGTAACAAAGACTTTGTATTTGGATTCATCGCTCAAAACAAAATGAACCAATACGATGATGAAGACTTTATTGTCATGTCGCCTGGCGTTGGTTTAGATGTTAAGGGCGATGGACTAGGTCAGCAATACAGAACTCCTCGCCAAGTCATTCTTGAGAGTGGTGCCGATGTGATCATTGTAGGCCGTGGTATTTATGGCCAACCTGACAAAGTGGTAGAACAAGCACAAAGATATCGTCAAGCCGGTTGGGATGCTTATCTTGAAAGACTTGCTCTTCACAAACAATAAAAACTTTCTAAAAATCAAAAATAAAAATAAAAGAAAAAGAAAACAAACCAGACAAGGGCAAAAGAGAAAATTGCATTGAGAAGGAGGAGAATTTACCGGGAATTATAAATATAGAAAATAGAACAGAAAAAAAAAAATATAAGCAAACTAGTTGAGTCATTCTTTTCTAATCAGCAATATAAGAAAAGTTTTGGAACTCTTGTTGTTCAACCCTGGTCAGTGCGTTATTGATAGGTGTCAATGCGGGTCTTTCTCGAGTAAACTCCTCGTCGAAATTTGAAATATCTAGAGGACCGTTTGTTGTAGGACAATAAGGTGGCGGTACTCGTTTAGCAAGCATATCGTCCCAGTTCACACCATAAAAGAATGGATGCTCTTTAATTTCTGCAGCATCCGATGGGCCAGTGCCCAGCCTCTTCTTAGATTCACGGGTCAGGAGCTATATGTATATGTTTTTTTTTTTAAAAAAAAAAGAAAAATCTTAGACATTGTAACGATTTGAAAATGTATATTTATCTTACGCGCTGACAGATAGAGACTGAGTCTCGGGACATGTTGACTGGGTACAATATTTCGTCTTCCAAAATTGCATCAAATATTTCGTCCTCATCTTCGCCACGGAATGGGGATTGTCCAAGTAACATTTCATAGACAAGCACACCAAATGCCCACCAATCTACAGCGCGACCATATTTTTGTTCCAGTAAAATTTCTGGTGCCATGAACTCAGGTGTGCCACAGAAAGTACCAGTAATACTCTCATACCACATATTTTCTTTGCAGAGACCGTAATCAGCCACTTTGATATGTCCATCCAAACCAAGCATGATATTGTCTAATTTCAAGTCGCGATAAATGATGCCTTGACTATGGAAGTACTCTAAAGCCAATAACACTTCACAAGCATAGAATTTGGCTCTTCTTTCAGAAAAAGGCTCACGTTGAATATGCCACATCAAGTCACCGCCGCTAACATACTCCATTACAAAGTATACTCTACTTTCAGTTTGGAAACAAGACTGAAGACCGACCAAAAAAGGATGCTTTTCACGATTGGCAGCCAAAAAGATGCGCTTTTCTGATCGAACACTATAAAGCGTTGCGGAAAGATTAGAGACGATGACTTTCTGCTTGTCCTTTTTTTTTTTTTACCTTTCAATCTCATCGTTATCAATGATAAATCTCTTCTTAAGAACTTTGACGGCAAACAATTGTTTATCGTATTTATCTTCGGCCAGCATTACTTTACCAAAATTGCCTTTACCTAAAACATAGAGAAAGTTGAAATCGTTCAATGTTACGTGCCGCTGGTCTAAACGATCTTGTTTTGGCGAGATGTCCATTGTAGGTATTTGTGGTATGTGCATAGGATGGTGCGTAGCACCAATTTGTTGTTGATGTTGCTGATGGTAACGGGGATCGTTTGTTTGTAAAGGGTATTGATAGGGTTGTCCATGAGTGGGCAAAATAGGAGGTTGTTGAGGCCGGTTCTGAGTTGCAAGCTTGTTTGTGTTGAGGTTGAGTTTAGATAAGTCTTCTGATAGAGGGTCATTCGAAGACCGTTTAGGCTTGTTAGTATTGGAAGAAGAGGACGCTTCAAGTGTTTTTCTTTTGTTGGCAGCCTTAATCTCTGCTAACATCTGATTAGCCATTTCCATTGAAAGACCACAGAAATCAGGGATGAGATGTTGGCATTTTGTATGACAAGTAATGCTACATTCAGAACATTTTTTAGACCCTTTAGATCCTAAAGGAAGCATATAACCACAATGACAACACCAGTTGGCACCAATGTTAGTGATTGGTTCAAATCGATGAGGGATCCGATGATTTAGTCTGTCTTCGTCTGAATCCTTATCAACAATAAGCTTAGAAATACATTTCGTAACTACTTTGGTGTAACACTTTTTGTGGCAGCTGTATTCGCAATCTACCAAAAAAAAAAAAGAGGTAAGGGATTGTGCCAAAACAAGTTTTCGTAGATTCGTTATTTACCTTCACATTGATATCCACTGTTTACGACAAACTCGCTACAAAGTGCACATTTCATGATGTTGTAAAACTTTCTTTCGACAAATTGATGCCCATTCATCTCATGTATTTCTTCTTTCCTTTGGCGAACAGCACCAACACGGCCCAATTTATCCAACGGACGACGATTGGCAGCTTCACGGGCAAAATTGACCTGGAGTAGTATTTCACCTGAAGGCTCTACATCGAACCAAGCCTGCATTCCATCTAACTCAGTATCTTTTGGTTCCTCCTCTTCCTCATTTTCAACGGACGCCCCCTCATCTGCAGGCGTAATTGCTCTCTGCTTTTGGTAGACGTCTGCCGGTACCCAACGCGGGTCACTCTCTTGTTGAATTTTCTTCTTACGTAATCCCTCTGTAATATCTGTGATTTTCAACCAAAAGATACCGATGGGTAGACTTCTTTCAGCCTCTTGATCGTACATAGATATTTCAACTTCAGTTGCCTTGTTGACATGCGTCTCACAATAATCATTCCATGTGTCTTGTCGGGAGGGTTTGGATCGAAATACAATATTGCCATCAATTTTGACATATACAATTGTATCGGGCGCTTTAAACATCCTAGTTGGTGCATGGGCTAACCCTCTAGCCTCTAAAATTTGGAGTTGTAATTTCCCTGTCACTGGCCTTCTTGATCCGGGTGTCATGCGAACATAGGGTGTCTCTGGTTCTACACAGAAATAGAGAATAAGTATACAAAAACTATATACATATAAAGCTTGGTACTTGCCATAGTCGTCGTCCTCATCCCCCTCACCAATATAAAGGCTTTTGTACTTTCTCAGTGCCTTTGTCAATAAACT